>JAYDZE010142351.1:0-22714 GCA_034509125.1 Monilaria moniliformis
ACGTAGATCTCATTAACGATCGAACCACGTAAAAATTCTGCGTGCAATCTTTTATATTCCTAGTCCATATCCGAATCCAACAAACCCGACAAAAATAAGATCGATCAATAATCTTTACTTCATAAGTCATCTAGGTAGAGCCGAGCATCTAAATATATATATGTGATATAAGAAGAAAAAAAAAACATGAGGGAAACTTTTGCAATAGACCAGATTAAGACGTAACTGAATTTGTATGATTAATCTCTGTATGCAATGATTAATAAATCCAATATTTCGATGCATGATCTCACTGGAGCTAAAAATGCCATATTATGAACTATTCACACAAGTACACCCGCAAAAATTGATGATGCGGCCACCCTACTATATACTGTAATACGATTATTGATTGATGACTTAAAAATGATGAATGCCTATTCTCAAGATTCTCTCACTTCGTTCTTAGAATTTCGCTAACGATATACATGAATGGGTTACTATGAGTCATTTTCTTATCGTGAGTTTGTAAATACCATTTTTATTACTGCGTCTTACGTATAAAATTGCTGAATCTATATGAGAGAGATTGAATGAGTTCTTTTCTCGTTGTAAGTATGTGAGTCCCATTTTTATTAGTGCACTGAACGTATAAAATTATTAAATATATTGTATAGTTTATTGATCTAAAGAATGCAATTTACCCGAGTTTGATCTTAGAGATGTCATTTTTCTATATGTGTTTTGAGTTTAGGTCTACATTCATCCAACAATGAATGTACATCCACCATAAATCTTCATGATCGAATGGTTGAAAATAGTTTTAGTTTTTACAATAAGAAAAAAAAATAGTTGAACATTGCCATATATATATATATGTGTGTGTGTGTGTGTGTGTGTGTGTGTGTGTATGTTCAAAAAATACAAACCATATATTAATACAGAACTGAGACCAAATACCATTCATATGGTATGAAAATCTGATGGCTATGAGTACCGCCGCGTGACATCCCATTTTGATAGATTATAACTGATAATGGTGATTATGTCATTTAATCAACGTTCTAACTATTAACATATCCAATAATTTGCATTATAGTCATCATTATAGAGTTGCATATAAATCATAATGACAGTCAACAATGTTCATTATATATCAAACCATTACTCATCATAGGCAAAATTATGTTCGGTTATGGTAAGAGGTGAAATTTATGGGCGAAATTAACTGTTAGCATATCCAAGAAATCATGCATTAGAGCCATTATCACGTGTTGCATATAAATCGTTATAACGATCAATAATGTTCATCGTATATCAATTTGATCACTCATCATAAGCAAAGTTAAGTTTTGTCACTTATGATGAGTGATTGTTGATATGTAATGAATATTTTTTACAATTATAATGATTTATATGCAACATTATGATGATGTCTACATTGCATGATTTGTTAGATATGCTGACATTTATACTGATCATGTTGGGCACGTAAATCTCACCCATTACCGTAACAGAACGTAAATTTGCTTATGATGAGTGATTATTTGATATATGATGAACATTGTTGACCGTTATAATGATTTATATGCAATAATATGATGATGAATACAACACATGATTTGTTGGATATGCTGACAGTTAATCTCGTCCACAAATCTCGTCCCTTGCCATAACAGAATGTAACTTTGCTTATAATGAGTGATTGTTTAATATAATAAACATTTTTTACCATTATAATGATTTTTATCCAACACTATGCTAATTACTACACGTTGGACACGTAAATCTTGCCCCTTACCATAACACAATGTGCTCCTTAAATCTCGGTAATCTTTATTGACAGATATATCCCTATAATGATATTAAAACGAAGCTATAAAGATATATTCTTTTAGTAAATCTCGGTCATCCATATTTCAATTCAATGAAAATACATTTTTCATTAGAACGTAAAAACACTGCACTAAACGTATAAAGTCTATGAATTCACAGTAAAATTAACTGCACTCGAAAAAATGAAAAAGAGTTCGAAACATACTACATTCATGTAATCCAGAAATGCATCAACCATAAATATTCATAATCAAATAATATAAATTGATTCCTTATTCTCATAATATATATGTAGGAATTCTCTCATTTAAACATTTGTATATATATAATAAATGTTTCTTATTGCAATAATAGCCTATACATGATTCGATCAAATCACATTTTCAATTTCCAGTATCTTACAAAATCTATAATTTACATTTTTAATCTCGATATATAGATGCGTGTGTCCTGTATTTGTAGGTATACACACGTATAAACACACACACGCTATTAGTTGTATATTCACACATAATAAAGAATGTGATCCATTCACTTATTCAGTTACGTGAGACATCACATAATCTGACGTGTCACCTAAACTTGGAAAGAAAATGACAGCTGGCATCGTCTGCTTTCAACACCGAAACTCTCTTGACTGCAAAGGCGGATGTAGGTGGGGTCGGGCGGGGTCGACCGACCCCACCGTCGGCTTACGAGTATCGACAAATTCCATCAAATTCGGTCTTTCGAATTGCTGTCGACCCCACATGTGGTAGCACTGCCACAAAATTATATATATAACGAGGGAAATTTTGTGTCAGAACAAGGAAAGATATGACGAGTATTATTGTGCAAGGTAAAACTAAAAATGAAAAGACGTGAAGAAATTGCACGTCGACACCACGATGAACGTTTTCTAAATCCGCCATTGCTTGACTGCCTTTACTTTTATTACTTTTCTTTTACGGTTATTTGATTCAGAAATCTTTGCTTTATCTTCCATTTCTCCTCCCTGCAGATGAAATGATTTATCTCAATTTGTGTTCTTTTTTATTAATTTTTTTATTTATTACCATTTCTAATGCCGACATATCCATAAACATTAAATAAATGAATAATTAAAATATTGCATGAAATACAGAACCAAAATTCCTAATTCCATTTATATTATTTTATATTAATTAAGAGTCCGTTTGGTATCATAGAATTAGAAGCTTGAATTTGGAATTGGAGCTTTCAATTCTAAATTCATTATTTTGTAATATAAAAATATTTAGATTTGGAATTGAATTTCGATTCTCAATCCACTCAACTCCACAATTTGAATTCTATAGCTAAAGTAGGGATTTAAATTCTAAATAAATATAAAATTGAGTACATCTCAGACACACACAATGCACACATACTACACACACAATACACATATTACATACTGTATACACACACACACATACGCACTGCACACAAACACACAACACACAACACAACACAACACACACACTGCACACACATACACGCGCACACACACAACACGCAATAAACACATATAGACACACATAACACAAACTTACACGCACAACAAACACACATCACACACGAAAACATCACACACACAATACACACATTGCACGCACAATACATATACTGCACACACACACTGCATGTACAATACACATGCTACACCAAATTGCAATGATTTAATTATGTAATACAATATAGCAAATATAGCAATTAATTGTTGTGATTTAATTTTATATGTAATGTACACTAAATTCTGTTGGAATCGATTCATGGGCCTTTTTTTAAAGTACACAGACATTTCGAATATGTTTATTTTTACTATATAGTAAAATGTATTTCTACCCCCTTCTATCTTCTAATATCAAATAGATAAACTCTATACAATAACGAGAAATTTCACTTTAAACACTAAACTATATCCGCTTTATAAAAAATGTTTGAACTATAAAAAATATTTAATTAAGAGATTAATACACCAACTTTTGATGTTTTCTGTTTTTGCATGCAATTTTTTTTTTCAGCTTGTAAATATACAAATATTTAATTTGTCTAGAATTTCACATGAACTAAAAATTTACCCAAATTGAATATGACATGGTAAAATCGAAATTGATATGGCAATCAAAATGATGCCAAATCGACGTCGTATTGATGTTTTAAAATTTGATAAAACTAAAAATAAAATAAAATAAAATAAAATACATTTAAACATGCCATATCCCTCAATCTCACCTCTCTGTTCCACCTCATCCGCCCGTACCCCTAAACTCCATACACACCAACAACAGTCACAACTAACAACACCATCCCGCCTTCTGCCGCTGTGTTCGAGTGCTGCAATATCCGAGCGCCGTCGGACTCCACGGCGGAGCTAACCGTTCATTTCCTCCACTTCGACATCAACTAACTCTACTCTGACCTCATTCAATCAAAGGATTGTTCAAGAGCGATGAATTTGGGCTTCCAAGAGGAGCGATAAAACTGAATATTCCATGCATTGTACCCCGAATCAAGCAACCAATTTTCAAGAGAGATGGGTTTCCGTGGAGATGCTGCAAACAGTTGAAAAACGAATCAAATAATGACCGCGATGGGTTGGGAATGGAGTCTCCGCCGCTGCTCATGAAGGCCGAGACTGAGTCAGTCAAGTATCTTTCGAGCCAGAATTATGCCTCTTTTGTGATGCTTAACTTTTTTTCTAATTTGAGAAAAACTTCATCAGATTGAAAGAGGGAAAGAGAGGGGAAGGTTCGGCTGCCATGATTTTGTTGAGCAGCGTCTCGAATTGATTTTTTAGCTTCATCTCTCTTGAATGGCTTGTAGAAGATGGATTAACCGTTTTGTACTCTTTGTTCCGGCAACGGCTGGATGCTTAAGTGCTCGAGCACGACGGCGGAAGACGGGAGATGATGCTATTGATGGTCGCCGAGGTGGGTAGTGGGGGCGATGAGGTCGGGAGAGAGACTGTGAGGTGGCATGACCAGTTGTATTAATATTTTATTTTATACTTCCTGCATTCACAACTAGTAATATTGGTATTGGTCCACATGGATTTCAATGTAAATTGGTAACTTTTTTGAGAGAGAGTGAGTAAATTGGTAACTTTTTTGAGAGAGAGTGAGAGGGAGGAAAAAAAATGGATGGAGTGAGAGAATAATGGTTGGAGTATTGTTAGTGGATAAAAAGTAATTGAAGAGAAAGAAAAAATAGAGGATCATGTTGGTATAAATTGTAAATAAGTAGAAGTATTTGGGTAATGTATTGTGAGAAAATTATTAAAATTGAAAGCTGACTAATTTTTGTGGACGTACGAAAATGACAAAGCAGGACTATTGGTTGTGGAGATTTTTTTTAATTTTCATATAATCAAAACGACGTCGTTTTGATTACCACATCAATTTCAATTTTGCCATGTCAAATTTGATTTGGGGGATTTTATATTCATGTGAAATTCTAGAGAAAATGAAAGTTGGTATATTTACAAGCTGAAAAAGGGTCCCGTGCAAAATCAGTTTACGTCGAAAGTTGGTGTATTTACAGGCTAATATCCCTTTAATTAAATTCCAAATTATCGACTTTGTATCAAAAATATTCCACGCTCATTTTTTGGGCCCCCGAAATCTTGACGTAGATCGCTGAAAGCCACTATGTAATTTTTATTTTTAAATGACATGGCACAAAAACGATGTCGTTTTGTATTCTAATACTTAAAAAATTACGAGCAACGTCAAGATTCAAGGGCCAAAAAAAATGGACACATGATATTTTTGATCCAAAGTTGATATTTTGGGTTATAATTAAATATATTTATAGTTCAGGACATTTTTGATAAAACATGTATTGTTCAGAGTTTAAAGTGTTATTTTTCGTCATACAAACACCTCAAACACTAATTTATACTAAACTTATAGATTTATACAACTATAATTTTTAAATAAAATAAATTTACTTACAAAAAGATAATATTATTATTATTATTTGATATAATCTTAAAAATCATAATTTAATTTTGATAATGAAGCGTAATTTGTAAGATGTTTTCCCTCTAATTAAAAGATTGAGAGTTGGAGTGACCACGAAGAAAAAATAATGAACTATTATTGATCATCTTTCTTAAAAATAGAAAAAATTCAAAATTTTAATTTGAGTAGGTATATAATATTTTTCGTGTATGGCATGAAAGTCAAATCTAATACTAATATATATATATACATAAAATGTATATTAATTAATTAATGTTATCCGAACACGTAATTATGAGAGACAATTTCTCTACTTAGAATTTTCTAAAATATTTATCATGAGGTTATTCTCTCTCACTCCCCACACGCACGTGTGTGTGTACATGTATAAATATCAAATTTATTATACAACCAATTGTTTTTTAAATATAAAATAAAATTGTTCAGCCTAAGGAATTTCGTATTATATCTTGATATAAGTAATTATAAGCAGATGCACCATCTCAAGACCCCTGAGCCCGACTGTATACCTGCTCTCTTCTCTTTTTGTTGATCTTTTCTCAAGATTGAACTTGTTCCTAGTCTGCTCAGAAATTCAAATAATGAGAGGATCCTAGAGCCATTAATTCTACTTTTATTTGTCTGATTTCCAAAAAGAAAAACTGTTCCCATTCTTCGGAATATATAGGCCCATTAGTCTTTGTAATGTGATTTATAAGCTCATGTCCAAGGTCATTACCAATCGCCTTAAGCTTATCCTCCCACCCTGGTATTGCCAATAAATCTCAATCTGCTTTCATCCCCGACCTACATGTATCTGATTTGAAATTCTACATGACGAAGATCAATAAAGCTAAAAAATATAGAGGTTTTCGCTTATAAGCTGGATATGGCGAAAGCTTATAATCGGGTCGAGTGGGTGTTCCTTGAAGCCATCCTTAGGAAAATGGGTTTCATGAATTCCTTTCTCAGCTTGATTATGCGATGTGTGTCATCTGTGTCTTTTCAATAGGGGTGAGCATTCGGATTTCGGTTCGGATTTTTGCCTAATCCGAACCAATCCGAAAATCCAAAATTTTCTAAAATTAAATCCGAACCGAACCGAACCGAATTATCCGAAAATCCGAATCCGAAATCCGAACTTCTAAATCCGATCCGAACCGAAAATCCGAAATTGCATAAAAAATCCAAAAAACCTAAAAAGAATCCGAAAATCTGAAATTCGAAAATCTGAAAATTATAAAATTATTTTGGTTGGTAGTATATAAAATATAATGTTTCAATATTTATGTAATAAGAGTGTAAATTGAAGGTTTCAATATATATATATATTTCGGATTTCGGATTTATTCGGTTTTTAATATATCCGATCCGATCCGATCCAATCCGAAAATCCGAAATTTGCCAAAAATATAATCCGAACCGATCCGAAAATCCGAAAAATCCGAAACAAATTTTAAATTTCGGTTTAATTCGGATCAGATATTCGGATGATAGGAATCAAATAGGAATGGATGAACAATGAATCATGAAGATGTATTATTGATATACAATCGTAAGTAGATGATTACAATGATAAGAGGAAGTTACAGAGAATAAGATACACACTCTCTCAAACTCTCTAGAGCTTAATTGAGTCTACATTCACTCACATACATCACACCTGCATATCACTCTCTCTTCCTGTATTTATTCTCTTCTTCCATTCCTCTCTCCTTTCTGTTGTTGTAACCGTTCATAACAACTTCAACCACCTTGCTGATGTGGCCGATTCCACTTATCCGAGCTGGCATGGCTTTAATTGCTTCATTTGTTCTTTTTAAAACGTGTATTCATCCTCTTACATTTCTTCTTTCTTTCTTCTTAGCTTGCTTAATCTCTGAGCTGTGCATACTGCTTTGCTGCTGATTCTTGGCACTGTCTATCACTCTCCCATGCCCTAATTTTCCCATCTCTGCGTTTACATAGCCGCACACACACAATATATATTGTTTTCTTCGTTTAGCTCTTCCTTCAATTAGTTAGATTTCAAATGTTTGGGTTTGGGGGTAATTGATGGACTGATATTTAGAAACCTTTTTATGGATAAATTTGATGAAGAAATAATTAAAATCGAGAATTTAGTTGGAAGAAATCGAGAGCTCTTGAAATTAAAAGTTGGGCTTTTGCTGAATTGCTTGATTGAACTACTATTGAATATATGTGAAAGTTGATTAGTTTAAACATAAATGAAAATGGAAGTTTGAGACTATGATAGTGAAATAGCCGTGACATTACGAGTTGGAAATTCGGATCTTGTTGGTTACTCTTGTTTAATTTATGTACAAGAATTTTGTAGCCAAGCACACTGATGGGTTGAAATGGTCGAATTTTCAGAAGATAGTGGGATAAATGAGTCGAAAATTTACATGGTGAAGGAGGAGAACATTGACGTCGTTTGTAAGGAATGAAGTCGGTGGTTTATGTCTTATGTTGGAGAATTAGGTCCGTTTGGTAGCTTAAATGAGATAAAGCGAGATAGATAAGGTAATATGGGCTTTATGACTAAAAATTACTGTTGAGGGCAGATAATGATTTAATGTTATTGTTTGGTAGGTAAAATAAAAATAAATGTGGTGTTTGATAAATTATTTAATTATCGAATATTTTTTTAAATTAGATATTTATTAATTAATATAAATTTAACTAATTTAAATACTTAACATATAATTTATTTATCTAAATTTAGCTGAAACTAAAATTATAATGCTTAATTAATAATTATATGTTATTTTTAAATTATTAATATATAAATAATTAAATTAACATTATAACATTTATCTATTTGATGTGATAATGCATTTCTAGGTAAGTCATTATAATTTTAACTAAAAATTATTTAAAAATTTAAAAATTTAGCTTAATTAACACATAATGTTAATTAAGCATTTATGTGATAATGTTAATTAAGCTTATCTGATAAAATAGATAAATGCTTAGTTTATCAGACAATGTTAATTAATCTGATAATGTTAATTAATTAATTATTTGATAAAAAATTAAAAATTTAGCTTAATTAATTAATTAACAGATAATGTTAATTAAGCATTTATCTATTTGATATGATAATGCATTTCTTTTCTTCTAACATTATAAAAAAATATTTATAACTAAGTTGCTGATTACTTAATCAATGATAAGATAAGGTAAATTAATTAATTAATTAATTTATGATAAATTAAGCTATATTACTGATAATGATTAGAGTTACGTCTAATTTTGAAACCTATGTCCATCAACCACCACCGCTATCTATCATCAACAATCACTGTCGCCCGAGCCGGTATGTTAAGGATTAAAACTTTAATGGCTCAGAAAAGATTCATCACTGCCATCGAGCACAGAATTCAAATTGAACCCATAATCGTAGCCAAAATGCAAAAAGCCCCACAACCCAAAAGCAAACATATCGGCTCAGATCTGGAATACGAACCCAAATCTGAAAGCTCATATCTGGAAAGCAAAGATATCAGCTCAGATCTGGAATGAGAAACCCACACAACTATTAGCTCAGATCATCATAACCATATCAAGATAATAACCCAAACCGAAATCCAACGGCAGCCGTGGTGTGTCCGTGGCCGTGGAGAAAGATCGATTGTCCAACAACGGCCACTACAACCAGAAACATGCACTACCGTCGACCATCTTTTCAGCGACAAAGTGCGCGCGCGTATGAGAGAGAGAGAGAGAGAGAGAGAGAGAGAGAGAGAGAGAGAGATGCATCAACGGGAGAGGGTAGTAGAGAGAAGACGATGTGTAACAGTAAATAATCGCACCATTTTGGTGCGTTTATTTAGCCGGCCAGTTAAGACAAAACGACGTCATTTTGCTCTCTTTTAGATCGGGCCACGATATATAATCTCGGCCTGATGGGCCAAAGTTAAATTCTAGCCCATCTACCAAACAACAGACTAGACAATATTGGGCCGAGATAATTAATTTTATCTGGGCCTTGTCACTACTACCAAACACTACCTTAAGATAGAAAAGAAAAGTCAACAAGTAATTGGTCTACGAAACAAATACTAAATGGGCTAGATAAAAGTTATAAAAAATGTACCTAAAACAATTCTTAAAAAAAAAGAAAACGTAAGCCCAAAATAAAATGGGTTTGATAGTGTGTACTAACTCAGATCAACAAAATTAAAAAAAGGGCTAATAGTTAAGTTCAAATTAAATGAATTGAATCGAAATATTATAATTCATCTTCTAAAGATGATGACATATTATTGTTAAAATAAACAAACTAATATTTAGAAAAAAAAGAATAACTATTGAGCAAAAATGAGTAAGGTTTATTAGAATTGAATAACGTAAAAATATAATTTGAGTAAAAAAAAATATGAAAATAAAAGAAGAGATTTAAATATATAATAAAATTTGGATATGTGAAGATTTAAAAATAAAGTGATATAAAAGTAAAATTTTAAATAGTGTTTATAATATATTTGGTATAGTTGGCATGTCATAGGACAACAATACTATATTTTGTTGATCACTCATTTTCTAGATAACCGAAGCGAGGATCAACGCCCTTCATGGGTGATTTGATATGTCCGATATGCGCCCTTCATGAGTGATCTGCGCCCTTATTGTGTGATCTGTGCAGCGCCCTCACATGGGTAATAGTCGCGTCTGTATCTATATCTTATATGGCCTGTGTACCGGTGTCAGTCACTCAACACATTTTGGGGCTATACGAGATGATTTGTGTAGTGATAAATGTGACTGTGTATTCTCTGGTATGAATTGAGTATTATGAAAGTCATGAAATTATATTTTGTTATCTGCTATTCAGCATCTTATATATTTATGATGTTTTGATTTGGATTCACTGCTAATGTGAATATTTATTGATATGAGGTAACAATTAATTTACTGCTTGTTAAGAAAGAATTGTAGAATTGTATTTTACATGAATAAGTTGTGTAACATTTATTTAATTCAAATTTAGTTCGAATGTTTAATATACTACTGAGCTAGTGAGCTCACCCCTCCCCTCTTTAGGCTACTTTTGCAGATTAGGTTTTTCGTCATTCCAGTAGCTGCGATCCTATCAAGTCACTGATCATTTTTGGGTATATATCTGGACATAATAATATCTGTGGCATGTCAAGATTTTTGTAAAATATAGACATAAAATTTGTTGCACTACTGTGTAGATTTTGCACTTGTATATATGGTTTCTGATGAGACCGTTTGTTTAAATAGAAAATATATATTCTAATTTCATTAATAGATTTTTTGATTTTTTCAGAAAAATATATAGCCCTGAATAATAGTAATATATTTGAAAAATATGTAAATTTTATCCGATCGTGATGCCACTTATTCAGTTATTCAGTAATCAAATAAGGAGTAGTGTTATTCAGTTATTCAGTAATCAAATAAGGACGAGTGTTACATGGATGATACTATTAAGACGATCCAGTAGGAATTGAACCTACGAATTTGCCAATTATGATCCTTCTCCTTTCAGGGCCTATCCGAAAGAGAATCCAGAGACGAGGAAGGGCGTAGTAATCGATGAAATGCTTCGGGGAGTTGAAAATAAGCATAGATCCGGAGATTCCCGAATTAAGATGATAGAAAAGGCTAGCATGTTCATGGACTATGGACGTGGCGGCCTTCAATTTTCTAGATGGGCCCATATCTCGTTTCAAGGAAAATATCAATATATCAATCAGCAACCAATTAATTGACAGCCACGTCACACATGCCAAACAACCATTGATTTTTTGTTTTGTAACGCCAAATTTCTTGTGCTCGTGACAGCATATCCTAGCAGAAAAATTTACAAATCCCTTTCACCCGACGGCAAGAACCAAGCATATGTGCCACAACACATTTTAAATAAATGGTCGATCAACCCAACAAGAATGTCGCAATCAATTGTTTTTACTAATACAATTGATTTTGTAATTCCTGCGATTCAAACAAATTTATTAACGATTGCCTAATTTAGTACACAAATTTGCTAAAAATGAAAGAAGCCAAGACTCAAGCCGCCGTGCTCATGGTGCCTCTACCATGCCAAAGCCATCTCAATCAGCTGCTCCAACTCTCCGGCGTAATCGCCTCGCGTGGCATCCCCGTGCACTTCGTCGGCACTGCCACTCACAACCGCCAGGTACGGCTGCGGTCCCACGGCCTAAATACTAACGCAATCAAGTTCCACGACCTGCCAACTCCCCCGATCGACGCTCCGGCCCCTGATCCGCACGTGGCGGACAAGGTGCCGATGCACCTCGCGCCGGCCACAATGGCCTACGCTGCCCTGCGCGAGCAGATCGGGTTGCTCGCTCAGAAACTGTCACAAACGACGACCAGGTTGGTCCTCGTCTACGACAGGATGGGGGCCGAGGCAGTGCGCGACGCTGTGTCGGTCCCCAACGCCGAGTCCTACTCCTTCAACTGCCTCTCGGCGTTCAATCTCTTCTTCATCTTGTGGGAGGTGATGGGGAAGCCCTTCCAACTGCGCGACGCCATGATCGAGAAGCTTCCTTCCGTGAGGGAGTTCATGTCGGAGGGGGCGCTGTATTTCTCTGCATCTGAGAACATTCTCGAGAGAGAAGGAGATATTCACAACACGATCAGATTGATCGACGAAGCTTACATCGGATTGGTGAGCAGAGAAGAGATCAGCGGCGGGAAGAAGCAGTGGGCGATTAGATCGAGGGCTTTCGCTGTAGAGAGAGAAAGCAGCGATGAGTGTTTGAAATGGCTTGATCTACAAGCTCCGAAATCTGTGATCTACGTTTCGTTTGGAACGACGACGTCGTTGAGGGATGAAGAATATGCGGAGATAGCTATGGGATTGGAGAAGAGCGGGCAGAAGTTTCTATGGGTGGTGAGAGAAGCGGATCGTGCAGATATATTTGCCGGCGGCGCCGAGGGCCGGAGGATCGAGCTGCCTGAAGGGTTTGAAGAAAGGGTTAGAGAGAGAGGGATTGTAGTTAGAGAATGGGCGCCGCAGATGGAAATTTTGGGGCACCCGTCCACTGGGGGGTTCATGAGCCATTGCGGCTGGAATTCGTGCATGGAGAGCTTGACGTTGGGCGTGCCGATGGCTGCGTGGCCGATGCATTCTGATCAGCCGATCAACGCGATATTTGTGACGGAGGTTCTTGGGGTTGGGGTGGAGGTGAGGGAGTGGGGGCGACGGTTGGAGGTTGTGGAGGCTTTGGCGGTGAAGGACGCTGTCATGAGGTTGATGGCATCGGAGGAGGGGGAGGGGATGCGGAGGAGGGCGGCGGAGGTGGGCGCCGCTGTGCGGAAGTCGATGGAGGAAGGTGGTGATATTTGCATGGAGATAGAGAGCTTTATTACCCATATTACTAGACTAGATGACTAATGTGACAGCAACTTTTCATGTATTAGCTAATTTCGACCTTCGTGATTCTTTGGTTCACAATTGGTGTTTTATTCGAGAAAGAATCTTCAGATTATTGTATTTTGTTTCTGAGTGATTTAAGTTTTATAATGACATCAAACATATTGCTTAATGATATATGTGTTTATAATAATTACATGTTGGTTGGGTTGATTAATTATATATAATAATATTTATGTGGCCATTAACAAGTTCCCATTAATCCGATTTTTGAACTGACATGTTGGTTGGGTTGATTAATTTCAGTTATTTGTATCATTTACTACAGTTATGTCCATACTTGTATGTAATAAGATTTGAAGTCTTTTATCTGGAAAAAAATTCAAGACATTGGACGATGCAATGGAATTTTACAATAATTATGTTCTTACGGTGGGCTTCGACATGCGAAAACATGAATGCAAACTTGCAGGCGATTTGATTACGTGGCTATACATAGTTTGTAGTAGTCAAGGTAAAAAGAGGGTGGATGAATTAGATGCAATGGATGCACGGGAAGAGTTTGTTAACAAACATAGGCGATTATGAAAGAGGTGAAATTTAATGCTAGAATATCATTCATGTGCTGAGCATGAACATGGCGACTATGTTATTAATAAGTTTGTTGAGGAACATAACCACACAATGGTCTAGAATCATCACAGGTAAATTTTGATTAGGTTCATCAAACATTTATAATAAATAGTGCTAAGGCTACTATTGGTTTGACATTCACATTCAAGCTATTGAATACGTTGATGAGGGGATACAATGGGGGTGGTTGTACGATAGTGGAAGTACGAAACTATGCTCGTGATAAGAAAGCTTATGTTGAAGGAAAAGACGCACAAATGTTGTTGGATGAAATGCGTAGGGAGAAGGAAACATGTGGGGGGTTCACTTTTGATTTTGAGGTAGATTATGAAGATAAGATCAAGCGGATTTTTTGGTTTGTTGTTGTTTCAAAGAGAAATTTTCACATGTTCGGGGATGTTGTTGCCTTTGATACAACATATTCTACGAATATGTATGCATGTAGGTCATATTGGTTTATTTTGGGAGTACATAATATTAGTAATAGCACCAATTTTTATGGTATATTGATTATGGATTGATGTTAGAATGATATTCATCGTCATATCCGATAGCACTGTACGTAAGTGATATTTTAGATTTTGCATTTTTTTTAAATAATCATCACTTACTGATTGATAAGACATTATGCTATTTATTAACATATCATAATTTTTTTTGGATCATATTATCATGCATTAACATATCATCACTATACATTTGCCATGTCATTAGGAACGCTATTTTTAATGCTTTATAATGTTATACGAGCATCATTATACAAAATTTCAGTCATATTATTAAATACGTATTCGGCAGTTGATGATGCAATATATTAAATCATTAATATATATATACTTTGCAACAACCGTTCCTATATCATCGTATGCATCACATGTGTATTCACATATCATTATATGCAATTATATATAGCATTATCTTTTCCTGAACGCGTTTGTCATCCGATAAAGGAAATTATATCAGTTAAAATGCTAGCGATATCATTATATATATTTATATGAATTGTCCATTACATAATATTAGGAATAACATCCAGTTACATGGTATGATGATGAAACATTACTATTAGAATGATATCCTCGTGTATATATGATGACGTTATAGCTAAGTGTTTTGTGTTGAATAAATGACGTCCACGTATTGCTAATAATGATGTTGAATTGAACTGTAATGAAGTTGAGCGCAATGTACAATGATTTTATGAATTAATTTTATGAGTATGTTTTGGTGGATGAAACATATCACAACTTGATATATATACTGCATGATTTTCGCTCAATTTACCAGTAAGGATAATCATGGTAGGCCGATAATATTTTCATCTAGGTTGCTACCAAAGGAGGACACTGGTTCATTTTCTTGGTCATTCAAGCGATTCGTTGAATGTATGGATGCAGCCCCAAAATTGATAATAGTCGATCACGAATTAGGCATGAAAGCTGCAACTGAGCGTGCCTTAGTCGGCAATAGACACCGGTGGTGCATGTGGCATATCATGTTGAAGTTTGCCGACAAAGTTCCAAAACAGCTGCCTTCAAATGAAGATTTCATCAAGGAGTTAAATGCATATGTTTGGTCAAACTTGATTTAGGCTGTTGAATTTCAATAATCTTGGAATGGAACGTTATAGGTTGTGGAACAATGAGTGGTTGAAAACCATGTTTGAGTTTAGATAATATCGGGTTCTTGCATTTTTAGAGACTTTGTTATGGGATCGCTACTACGGACAACATCAGTCTCGGAGTCTGAGAACAGTTTCGTCAAAAGGTACACTAAGCCCCTTTACAATCTTGTGAAATTCATCATGAATTTTTATCATGCATTGGATGATCAAAGGAATCATAATGCAAAATTAGATTACAAGCATTCTACCATTGTTTCTATTTTGGCAACCGAGTTGCCCATTGACAAACATGCGGCTACGATTTACGCAGATAGTATGTTCAAAGTCGTGTAGGCTACAAATGTTGCGTGGTTGAGATGTCGACAGATAGGGGTGAGCAAAATATCGGAAATCCGAATATACGCCCGAACCAAACCAAAATTAAAATTTGGTTCAGATTTTTTCAGATTTCGGTTCGGACCAGATTACATTTTGGGCAAATTTTGAATTATCAGATTGGTTCGAATCGGATATACTAAAAACTGAAAAATTTGAAATCCAAAATATTTTTTATATTAGTGTGTGTATATATATACTAAAATTAAAACCCTAGCCATTTCACTTCACACATTCACTATTTCACTTTCACGCCGCCTACCCACCTTAAACCTCTTATACCTTACTTCAGCTTTACTTTAGCCTTCAATTAACTCGTCGTCGGTCACCTCTGAGTCGTTGCTTCCCTGCCGCATCATTGCTGCCCCTCCGAGTCGCTGCTCCTCAATTGCCCTGCCGTGTCAATGCTCCTCCGCCGCCCTACCGATTGTTGCCCCGCCGCCCTTGCCGTCTCCATCCCTCATCCATATCCTTGCCCTTCATGTCAAACAGAGCACACTAAGCTACAGTGACGACAGAGTTTCTTTTCATGATTTATGTTTTATGCATAATATATATTTATATCTACATATATACGCTATATTTTATTTTCGTTTGGATTTTTTGGGGAATTGCTCATATAGATGAAGATTGCTACAAATAAGAGTTTTTGATGATTTTTTTTAAAATTTGATTAGGATTTTGGTTTCAGCTACTGTATCGGTTTGGGATTATTTGGCTTCATATTTCCAGGTTTTTGGTTATGCATTTATTCTTATAAATACTTCTTCGTGGCTAAAATGTGGTTCAATTTAGATAGAAAAAATTAACCTGGTGTGTCTATTCTTTGGTGCTCTATGAAGTTTCTTCGTGATTTGATTTATTTTTCCGTAGCTTTTAGTTTCTGAAAGGAATTCATTTATGGTTGTGGATGGACATATTATTATGTCCTAGTTTCGTTGATTTTTCGCGCAATATCTTCATTATTTGGACCATTATGTATCTGTTACATCATTTTTCTTGCATGTTTGTAGTTTAACAATACTCAAATACCCATCATCTGTATTAGCAATTGTCATGACTTTCATCTCATTGTAGTGGTTGGATAAGCTCTTGACAAATGATTTTCGGATTTTTGGTTTTGTGGGATACTTTTCTACAATTTCAGATTTTCGGTTCGAATCGGATTTCATAGTTTCGAATTTGGATTTTCAGACAATTATGTTCGATTCAGATTCAATTTGAAGAAAAATTCAGATTTTCGGATCAGTTCGGATTAGGCGAAAATCTGAACCTAAATCTGAATGCTCACCCATGTCGACCAATTGCAACACCAAGATGTACAAAGCTATTGACCATAGCCGTAATACATGGACTGTTAGTTATGATGTTGTGCATGATTCGTATTTTTGTGGTTGCAAATTGTGTGGGAGGTACGACATCTTGTGCAGCCATATTTTCTTTGTTTCAAAAACAAAGACGTGAAGTTCATACTGGAGAAATACTGTGGGGAAGATAGGTGAAGACGTCTTTATTAAAATCTTTTCACTGTACTTCGAGCCTTTTACTCATCATTATTTGGATTAGTTCAAAGAGTTGAGGGGAACATTGATCACATCCCATTACTTACAGTACTTATAGATGATGTTGCGATACAAATTTTTGGTGAAGGTTTTGTATTGTCCATTATTGAAAAGAAAACGATGATTCAGGACTTTTATGCGGCCGGTAGACACAATGTTATCGATGTACACCCATCTAATGTAGTTAAGATAAAAAGATCTGAAAGTAGATTGATATCGACGAAAGACAAGGCCATGAGAGATTTAAATAACCTGTACGATGATGCGCAAAACATAAAAGAGAAAGAAAAAAAAAGTCTCAGAGCGATGCTTGTGATTGCTACAATTGTATTTATTTGTTTAGGTTAAGCATCAGTCATTATGAAATATGCTAATGTGTTTGTAAAAACTTATTGTTTTTATGAAATTTATAAAATGTATAATCATTACAGCTATGCAGAATTGTCATTACAGGCCATGATAATTGTCATTATATGAAACCATATTCATGTTTAATAATCATAACATAAAACGTTCATGTTCGGCATTAAACATTAAACATTATGTGCCGTAACCAACACTTAATACAATTTTCAAACCAATGGTATGTATTGAATCAAGATTATTTCATATACTTACACACATTAAACATAATTATCACAACACTTTTTGTAGTCATCATTCATCATCAACTCATCAATTAAAGCTCATCATCAAAGTTGATCATCATTCGTTCAAAAAATTATTCGCATAATTCGGAAAACGTTATAAACAACCTATTTCAAGGGCTCATTGTAACAGTTTACATTTTTCATTTCTTCTTCTGCTTGCTAATTATTTCGTCAACATTGACTTTCTTCATCTTGCTCGCGTTTGAAACTGGATCTGGGTAGACAATCTGTTCTCGAAGGTATGATGGTTAACATCTGCCGCCAACAAGGATTTACAGTATTTTCCTCGCAAGATCTACAATACCTTCATACTCTTATTTGTAAGCCTACAATTTAAGTCACTGGGACTCTACCACATGTATGTCTCCATGTGTCTCATGAGATAGACATCACAATCATCTTTGTTCACTGACGTTCTCCACGAATACGAAGTGTCCGAATATGGGCTTTCTCATCAAGCCTACAACCTTCATTGAATTATGTTTGTTGAGGTGGCTGCAAAGAAAGTTTGTCTGTAATATTTTTAACACTACACAAATTAGTAGAATGCTTATCACAAATTGAATTTATATTTATTTATTATTTTTATATACTTAATCATCATTACGTATGTACATAATCATTGTACATGCATGACATTATAATCAAACATGCACGACAATATCATCATACATGCTCGACATTATCTTCAGACATGTACAAAATTACCATCATACAATATATGCGCTATCATCACACTATACATGTATAATCAGTAGAAACTGAAGTTAATATCATTATATATATTTCGTGAGATCATTACAACTAAGGCAATAAAATTAATAATAAGCTTTATTATATAAGAAGGAAAATATTATATATTACATACTAACATAGATGAGATTTCTCCGTATTTATTGTTGAGTCGAAGATTTTTTTCTGCCTTTGAGTTGTCTATTAACACACCCATTTGGAAATTAAAAATGACAAGGTAGTAGTGTTGCATCAAACAAATTAGAAAGAGTACATAATTGAGAACATGTTGATTAGTATTTCATGTATATAATTTTATTTATATTATTAAGTTTCAGGTTGTATTAAATTTCTTACCATGTTGTACTACTTGCTCCATTTGAAATTTGGGTTACCTCGGTACTCATTAGTTAATCTTGTTGAAAATTCAATTCGTGATTTCTACTCATCCTATGTTTTTGGCCAACTCACTACCGTGTAGCATTGCACTACAAGAAAATTGCGCTTAATACATATAGATTTGTTAATTTTTCATACATAACTGTGTTGATTCCTTATGCAGGGGTATGTCGTGAAGAAAAGTCTCAACGACGAATAAATGGGCCATGTATTGGTCCATAAGATTCATGTACGAGCTCTACGATTGATTACACCAAAAAAAAATTACATGACGCTCCAGTGCGTGAAATTCCTTAACCTTGTGCCTGAATTACATTATCGTCGTATACGATTCTGTGCCTGAATGATAACCATAAAAAATATCATTATAATGATGTGACCTTATTATTGAAGTGCAACAAGTTCGTCATCACAATCATAAATGAGTTGCCATGATTATATATTTTCAATGCTATAATGACTTTATTTGAAATTTGTACAAAGATCTTTTTGGAAAATGAATGTTATGTTTTTATATTACTCACCGGATTGCTTTGTTGTCATAATCCAATAGTATAGTTCTTTCTCAGCATTAGTGAGATTTTGCAAGATATTAACGACTCTCTCATTGTATGGCAAACGAAGTGCATGCGATGATCACATTTTAGATCTCGTTCGTGATCCATGGCTATCTCTGCTTTACTGCAGAAGTTTGTGTATATGTTTTTGTTATTTTAAGTTTGTCAATAAATATCTATTTAAATTTTCAAAAAAAAAATCAATTTATGCACCTAATTGGTTTAGATCGTACAATACAATTATTGTGGATAATGGTCCGTCATCACCACTCATCTGTATTGTCGACACCTTCACCTCCTCCAAAAGCTCCCCGCTTCAAATTTTATTGCACAAAACCATATCTCCAGTTATTAATGAGTTGTTCTACAATCCATGTATCTCAGATTCATTTTTGGCATCCCCCTCTCGAAGCTGCATAAAAGCCTGCTTTTATCACCTGAACAACTGACTTAACAATTGAATCAATGTCTTCATCATTGTGTTCCTCTACATAACTTTCCACAAGTTATTTCTATTTGGATTGACACTGATTATTAGGAATTATATCAACATCATCTATCTGCAATACTTATATGAGCACTCTCTCATTGATATACCATTAAACTAACATCTAAAAATATCATTATAACTGTAAAAAATTATCGGATACTTAATGATATTACTTGTATCGAGACACACTATTGAAAAACTACTTGTTGCACCCCCCTGGTCTGTATCTTTGGATTGTTGTTGCACATCGTCAAGAATGACATCGTTGTGCACACCATGGTCCAAGTCTTGAATCTAAAATATATAAAATCATTATGATATAAAAAATTGTTTTTTGAAATAAATTGTGCATCACATATTTTCACACATATAATCACATATAGATATACTCATATCATTAAAGACGATGGTAAATATCATTACATTTTGAAATTCGGTTTCAAATCAAATAATTGCAATTATATTATTAATATGTTCTAGCTATATCATTACACCATATGAAATATTGCATAACATTTCAAAACAAACACTAATATATTAGATTATGTTGTTTATAAGATAGATCGTCAAGAAACATAGAATTCCAAAAAGATGCATCAAGACATAGTGGTTCAGTAAAGGATCACTAGTATCCCACACTAAGTTTATAAACTTACGTCTTCGTCATCAAGGTTATATTGGCCACGATATCCTTATCATCGCCGGGTCAATGTTGTGACAGACCCATGACCGTTCGTGTAACATCATATGCTATTTTAAAGCAATCCATATTGCAGATGTGGGATGACATATCTTTCATTCTCAGCAGGAGGACATACACTGAATCAACCACCGCCTTTGCAGCGGACATTAAGTTGTTCATAGATTTGTTGGTCTCGTTCACAACAGCTTCAGCTTCAGCTTCTTTCTCATTCAAACCACCGTCAACAACATTCTTTTCCGTGACTTCAACCTTGTCGGCCCCTGTCACGGTAGGCAAAGTGCGCTTGTCAAATCTTGGCTCCACATTGCCCTTCACAAACTGCCTGCATATAAGTTCTTTTGCTTGTCTCTTCTCCAACATCTGTCTTGTCTACCCCTTAACAGTCGGGTACCAACGTAGTACCGTTCTCCTACAGTGGACTACGCGATTGACGTAGAAAGCCTGCAAATAAAGAGGATCTACAGATCATCATTGTATAATTATGCAATAATTGGACTCAACTAAACATACAAATAATCACAATAGTATCCAATTAATTTATCAACATATCTACGAAGATAAATCATCATAGGAAATAGAACATATCATCAAAACGTTAAAAATTAAATCATCAATCTTATTAATACAAATAATCGCGTATTGAAACATTGAATCAGTATGTCGATATTCAATCATCATTCTTTTATAAAACATAGTCGAATTTTTTTTATATCATGAAACATAACAAAATAAATCATCATATTTATAAATATATAAGTAATTAATTTATGTAAACATCTTGATCATCATAAATTTCTAAAACATATCATTATGAAAAATCAAACGTATCACCGCATATAATCTTGTCAATCATAATTATCTTTTAAACATATTATCAATTTGAAAATACAAAATTGTTTCTTTAAAAAAAATTATGACTCACCACTAGAAATGCAATAGGTCATGTATAAATGATCTTTTGCTTATTGTTCCAGTTCTCGTGCGATTGAATCAGAATAGATAGGAGGTATGCGCACCAGTTGTAATTCCTAACGTTTGATACGTTATTGATAAAGTCCAATATTTTAGGCTTTACATAGTTGTCGGCTATACCCTCTATCAACACATGCTCCATTAATTTCAGGAAGAACTTTTTGATTAAGTGTCTTCCGTCCTTGTCATTTTCCATTTGATGTTGCACGTAACTAGGAAGCATTCAGTACCAACCCTTGTCAGTACCAGCTGAAATTTCATCAAGGAGCTTAATGTTATTCTGTCTTGGTTTCCTATCTATTATCATTTGACATCGACAGATCCAAAAGTCATGTGCACATCTTCCTCACCGATGTGCCACGGGTGTTCATTAGATTGATGTTGCACATTACAAACTGATGCGTATTCTAGAGCATATTATTAAATGCAAATTATCACTCTCAAGAATAAAATTAACCCTAAGAATACCTAAAAACCGCAAGAGAACGGTGTCTAAGTAGTATTTAGGGGTCGATCCCACAAGGAGTTAAATTGATTGCTTAACCTAACTAATTAAAATAAAGGAGAAGGGGGAAATTTAACTAAATTCTAAGCTTTCCAAAAGAACAAAACACACTAAAATTAAATTAGATGTTTTTGGTAAGATGGAAGAGGTTGCTCCTAGCATGCTTCGGGTGGTTGTTAGACACATTCAATTGGTACCTACGATCTAGTTCGATTTCCAAGGATTGAGGAAGAGTGCATACTTTTACTTTCGATTAACTCTGAACAAGTCAAAAGAATTTAAGGATTATCAAAGCTGAACACATTTAACAATCCATTTTCATTAACTTAAGTTCTAGCGGATGCGCTTAAACCTAAA
>JAYDZE010142462.1:0-22714 GCA_034509125.1 Monilaria moniliformis
TATATATATATATATATATATTTTGCAACTTCATAAAACTGAGGAAAGCAAGAAGACACGTATATTTTAATACGAGAATTTTTGCACAATATATATATAAGTAGAATGTTATGAGCTACGATACTAATTTAAAATTTTATACTTCATTCAATTTCTGAATTAAAAAGATGTCCGCTGTGAAAACGTTACAAGATCCTGGAGTGACGGTTTTCGTTTTTGAAGCACTAACTATATATCTTTATGGAAAAAGAAAAACAAATTAAGAAATTAGTACATATGGGCGGATCTACCTTCGGGTATATACTGGGCTTCAGCTAAAGCCCAGTGCAAGCCCCAAAATTTCTCTTATATCCATATATTATATGTTAAGTCCAATTTAAAATTATTCTGATTTAAAATTATTAAAGAGTTAAAATAAATATGTTATGTCCATGAAGTATGTCACACGAGAAGAGAAATCAGACTAAATATTTCAAATTAAGCAATTATTGAAGTCTTGTAGTGGTACAAATTATGCAAATATTAAAATATTTTGATATATATAAATATAATGCACCAAAGTATTTATTTTTTAGCACACCCCATTATCAATTTCTAGATCCATCCATATATATTTATGAGAATAGAATCATATAAAAGTATTTTCTTCTGTAATATGTAAAATATAAAATTAACCACTAGTTACAGATTTTTTATACTTGAATCACTAGTCTACAATTGTCCTTAAAATTGCATTAAATTATTAGGAAACCGCCACTGGCATCCACAACTCAGCCTCAAATTTCCAACGATATTTCTACTATTCATCTGTCACGTCAGTATCTCAAATCTAATCACAGACACCAACAACACAACCAAAAAATTTCAACAACACCTCTACTTTTTTAATTCATTATTTTTTTGTTAATCTCCAATTTCATATATTTATTTAAGTTATGATATTTCTAAAATTAAAATAAATGATTAAAATTCAAAATTTATATAATTTAAATTCAGAAAATGACATAATTGAAATAAAATAATATAACATAATAACATAATAAAAAATTACATAATTAGAAGAAACTACATAAACGACTACATAAATCCTAGTTTGTGTCCAAGTTCCTCAACTTAGACTTCGTGCATTTGTCGTTGGTCCTCAGGCATTGTCGATGTATCTTTGTACAACGTTGTGTAGTAGACGTTGTACATAATTGCTTCACTCATCGAACCCATTTTTTTGGATAAGTCGGGAAACTTCTCCTGGACCACAGTTCCACTACTCGTCCTCGCCAGATCTTTCCCCATCGCTTCTCGCTCTACCGCTTTATGACCCATTAGACGACTTCCACTCGGTGCCGGCTCTGTGTGCAAACTCTCCCCCATCCCGAAATTAAAATCGACAACATCGGCTTCCCCGCTCGATGAGTATTGGCCGGAGGCGGAGACCTTCGTTCTTTTGGGACCAGATGATGTACCGCCAGTGAACTTCGAGTGGCTTTGAGCAATTTCTCACAACTCCTCGTATTTGAATTGCTTTTTTCCATTGTTATAAAAGGCTTTAAGAGACTTTTTTTTTAAGATCATCCCAACTTGCACTACTCAGGCACACCTTCTACAAATTGGTGATGGGGCCGGAAAATTTGGAGATATCTTTCTGCACCGGTCCCAGTGCTTGTAAAGATGGTCGTAATCCCGCTCGAGTGTCCATTCCGGTTTTATTGCATTGTATTTTTTTGCATCTTCACCCAAAACACTCTTAGCTCGTTGTTGGTTGCTGATTAGGGGGTCTTCGGAGATGCCAACAAGAGGTGCACCGATACCTTCATCTCCTCCAATGAATACTTCTTGCAACATTTGACCAGAGTATATGCTTCCAACTCCTCGACGTCGTCGTCACCGACGTGGATGTTGAGATGCCGAATGGACTTTCTTTTAAGCCTGTGAACATAATAAATTGAGAATTATCGAAATTACAAGAGATCGGATTGTTTAGATCCAAACTCTTTTATTGACAAAATATAATGAATTATTGTTGCCAATTTTGATCGAGATTGAAATTGAAAGAGTTGTGATTGTGATTATTTGGTCCCATTGACTTTGATTTTAGAAGAATATGAAGAAGAAGAATGAATGAATGGATTTCTTGGTATGAATTGGAAAAATAAGAAGAAAAAGAATAGGTTTGGGATGATAAAAATGTGAGGGAGATATGGTATTTATAGGAGAGTGGAGGGATTAAAAAAAAAATGTTAGTCAGATTAAACGGTAAAATAAAAAAAAATATTTAACACCCCCAACAGACGATTTAACACCTTTTATTCAAGAGCTACACTCATGTACTCCTGTGCGCGTGCGGGTCAAACTCGACCCGGATCCAGGTATGACCTGAACCGACACAATCATTTTACTTTTAATTCGGGACCGTGATTATATTTTTATATAAAGGGTTTGTTGAAATAAATACGAAAGAATCATTTGGTAGGTTGGTGTTGCCTTAACAATAGGATACATTATGGGTTCGAAATCAACTGAAGGCGCTTTTCAGCTTCTTTTCTGTTTCTTCTTCTTTTTTCCACGATTTTATCTTCCTTATTTTTTAATTCCTAATAATAATTCTAATAATCTTTATTAAAATAAAAAAAAATTCTTTTTTACTATTTATAAATAAAATTTCGTAATACTTATCATAAAATAAAATAATAACTTTTTAAATAGCAAATAGAAATTTTAAAAATTTCTTCTTAAATTTATAAATTAGATTTTACTTACATATAAATAAGACATTTTATAAAATCAAATATACTTTTTTAATAACAAATAAGACTTACATACATTTTATTTGTAATGAGATTTTAGTTAAATTCAAAATGATACTTGTCCATAAATAAAATAAGAATTATTTTTTTTGAATGATAATTTTTTCAAATAAAAATCAAATTTTTACAAAATTAAGAAAGACTTGTTCTTAATGGAAAATAAGACTTTAAATAAAAAATAATAATTTTTGTACATTAGAACAACAACTTTTGTACATTATAACAATAACTTCTATTTATTAAAACAATAACTTTTATTCCCGAGAACAAAAAAATTTATTCACAAGAAAAGTAACTTTTATTCGCAAGAACATTAACTTTTATTTAAAAGAATAGTAACTTCTATTCAAAAAAATAATAGCTTTTATTTATTAAAATAGTAACTTGTATTCACAAGAACAATAACTTTTATTTATTAAAACAATAACTATTATTCACAAGAATAATAACTTTTATTCACAAGAACAGTAACTCTCTTTCACAAGAATAGTCACTTTTATTTACAAGAACAATACCTTTTTATTCAAAACAAGTTTCACTTTTCTTTAAATTGTAGAAATATTAATTTAAATATACAATATAATAAAAAGAGTAATTTTTATTCATTAGAATAATAACTCTACTTCTTTATGATAAAAAAATACATTCTTAGACTCAAATTTTTTTTCTGAAATATTTGTTAAATTCTATGATATAATAATAATAAAAAATCTTAGACTCGAGAATATTTGTAAATTTTTTAAGAACAAGTGTAACTTTTATTTTTCCAACAATAATTTTTATTCATTAGAACAATTATATTTATTCACAAGAACAATACCTTTTATTTATTAGAATAATAAATTTTATTCATAAGAATGGTAAGTTTCATTTATAAGAAAAATAACTTTTATTCACTAGAATAATATAACTTCTATTCAAAAGAATAATAAATTATATTCACATGAACAATGACTTTTATTCACAAGAACAATCACTTTTATTCGCGAAAAGAGTAACTTTTATTCACGAGAACAATAACTTTTCTACATTAGAATAATAACTTTTATCTGCAAGAACATTAATTTTTATTCGCAAGAAAGTAACTTTCATTAACAAAAAAAGTAACTTTTATTAATTAGTACAATAAATTTTGTACATTAAAACAGTAACTTGTATTTATAAAAATAATAATTTATATTCATTAGAACAATAACTTTTAATTAAATTCATATGCAAATTAAATTTAATTAAATTTAAAAATACACATGCTCATTAAATTCATATATATATCATTTAAAAAAACAAAGAAAAAAGAAAGAACACAAAAAATTAAAATAAAATGAAAAAAATGAAAAAAATGATTTTGTATATTTATACATTCTAATTAAATTTATTATACTTTTAAATATAATTAAATTTACATGCTAATTAAATTTAAAAATTTACATTGTAATTGAATTCATATATATCATTTTAAAAAAATAAACAACAAAGAAAAAAGAAAAAACTCAAAAAAGGGAAAAACGAATAAAAAGCAAAAAACAAGAAAGTAAATCGGATTAATAAAAAACGAAAAAAAAAACACAATTAAACGAAAAAAACATACAAAAAACATAAAAAAAAATAATTGAAAAAAACAAAACAGGAGAGTGAGAGAACCTTGTACCTGTAGCTTCTTTTAGACGACCCCTCACACTGAGATAAATGCTTTTTTTTATTAAGACAACAAATTAGAATATCTAAAAAGTAAATAAAAACGACAAATTAAGATAAAGGTGCACGCGCACGCTGAGCACGCCCATATATATTTTATCCTTTATTCAATGTGTCAAAGACAAATAATGGGTCTTACGTCCTACGCTCAACAAAATACAGCCAACGGTAAATATTTTAAAGATGAAGCTTTATTAAATAGGGCAAATTGCCGGAAAAAACCCATGAACTTCGGTCAAATTCTGGTCAATGCCGCAAGTTTGAAAATCAGCCGCTAATATCATGACTTTGACAATTTTCGCAATTGTTCCATGACGCTTGATTTGGGGAGAAATTGTTGCTGATGTGGTCGACAGAGAATCTTACATGGAGAAAACGTCCGGTAACTAAATCAGCCACGTTTGCACCAATTAGTTAGCCACGTCGTTAATTTTAAGACATGTATACGACACGTCAATAATTTAAGACACGTAGGATACCAAATTTTTTCGTCGTGGGACAATTACGAAAAATCTCAAAGTCATGATATTAGCGGCTGATTTTCAAACTTGCGGGACTGACCAGAATTTGATCAAACTTCATGATTTTTCTGGCTATTTGGCCTATTAAATACGTGTACTTGATCTTAATATCGCCATTTGAAACTTCATCCTGGTAAGATTGATATATCTAATTAACTCTAATTTACTCCAGATATGTATCTTCATGAAATATTTTCACTAAATAAATAATTATAACCGCTACAAAAAGAATTTTGCAAAATTGATGTACTATTATTTTTAATAATAAGTAAAGGGCTGGACCAAAATTGAGAGTTTTGGTTTTATTCGGACTTTCTGTGTTATCTCAACAAGATTCAAAGCAACGGCGGCTCACAGCGCCCTATCCGCATGTTGCCCACTGTTGTAGGGGTGGGAGCCGAAGGCTCTGGCCTTGCAGCCGGCTCCTCGCCCTTCACGCATCGGTAAGGCGTATTCGAGTCTCTCAGACAATGAGAGCGCGAGTGCGCTGCACGCACAGGCCGCACGACTAGGCCAAAAACGGCCATTTTTTTTATAAATTCAATAAATTAATTATTTTTTTAAAAAATAGCTGTTGCAGGTTGTTTTAAAATTTTTAATTTTTTTAGTTATAGCCGTTCAACGACTAATATATATATATATATATTTATTTATTTCTTCATTTTATAATTATCACATCTTCACTTCAATTCTAAAACAACAATTTCATATCATTTCACATTCTTTTATAGTTTTTCTCATCTCTCATTCTAGTTTGTGTATCATGAATTCTCACGACGACGACAATGTTCCTGAAGATCCTTTTTCGGTGGACTATCTGCTCCGAGTAGCTCGCAACGAGGGCGAGCTTTCCCTTTGTGCGTTTGAGGAAATGCAGGTGGCCAATCAACCACGCCAGAGGACGTAAGTGCACCGGGAAAGAGAAGAGGCCAATGCACGTCTCGTCACTGATTATATCTCAAAAAATTTGCGACGGGCAAGAGTTCCTCCAACAGCTGCCAAACAACACCAGACGTCAAGGTATGTCCACGCTTCTGTAATGCCCATCAACCATTCGACAATTGGCGACTGGGGAATGTGGGGATCAATTCGACGAATACTTACATGTCACCGAAACGACAGGCCCTAAATGTTTGGAGATGTTCTGCAAAGTAGTTCAAAGTACATTCGGTCAGAATATTTGAGAATGCCTACTGCCAAAGATTGCCTACAACTGATGTGTATGCAAGAGCCACGACATGGCTTCCCCGGCATTGCTCGGGAGCATCGACTGCATGCATTGGAGTGGAAGAATTGCCCGACAGCAATGGAATGGCGCATACACAAGCGGCCACAAGGGTTCTCATCCGACTATCATGCTTGAAGTAGTGGCGGACCAACGACTTTGGATATGACATGCTTTATTTGGTGTCATCGGCTCAAACAACGACATCAACGTCTTCAACCATTCCGATGTTTTCAGGGACATATTGAGTGGAAGGGCGTCGACGATACAATTTATCGCCAGTGGTCATCGATACGACATGGGGTATTATTTGACCAACGACATCTACACGAGATGACCAACCTTCGTGAAGAGCATCTCTTGTCCCACATAGCCCAAAACGAGTTCATTTCACTTAGAAACAAGAGGGGGCGCGAAAGAATGTCGAACGAGCATTCAACGTGCTTCAAGCTCGGTTCAATATCGTCAAATATCCAGGTTGTGCTTGGTTTACAGACATCCTAGCTCACATCATGTACACGTGCATTATTTTGCACAACTTGATCATCAAGGATAAAGGCAAGGATGCGTCCAACTAGGAGGACGAAGAAACCGCCAACACATCAACTACTAATGAAACACCAACTTAAGGTGTGCCTCAAACATTTCAGATATTCCAAACTCGCCGTGATACAATCCGCGATAGAGAAATGCACGGCAAACTACAAGCTAATTTGATTGAACACATTTGGAGCCGCTTCGGCCATCTCGACGAGTGGATTCGTCTTTAAATTATGTAATTTCCAACTTTTAATAATGTAATATTAGAATTCAAATTATGTATTTTTCTGCACTCAATAATGTAATATTAGAATTTTAACTAATGTAATTTTCGAATTTTAATAATATAATTTTTGGATTTCATAATATTATTAAATTTATTTTAATGAAAATTAAATTTAATTTATAAAAATTATAAGAATTATGAAAGAATTAAAAGATAAAATATAAATAGTGTAAGAGAAAGTTAAAGTTCGACTTCTATTGCAGGATATTAAATTTTAAGAATTTTTTTTATGAAATTCATAAATAATATAAAAGAAATATGAGGCTCGATCTTCTTTAGTATAAATGCTCCCAATTTTTCTTCTTTTTGGGCATTTGGAATTGAAGTCCACATCTTTTTCGTATCTTACTTCAACAAAGGGGGTAAGAAAGACAAATATAAGTAAGAGTATTAAAGCAAGCAAACGTGTCTATATCATTACCAGAAAAAAAATTCCCGCGTAAACCAATTTCCATTAATAGTAAGTAATAAATATTTTTTTATCTTCTTTTATGTTGGAAAATGATGAGGGAGAGAGTTTTTCACTTTCACTTTTTTTTCTTTCGTTATTTTGTTTAGATTTTTTCTCATTTTCTTCAAATTTCATTCATCATAAAATATTCAATATGCACCTTAAATTAAAGTTTGTAATAAAATCTTTAATTTCATACAAAAGTATAAAAATCATTTTGAAATAAATAAATTATGATTGTATTTTTTCTTTCTCTTCTCTGATGCTTTATGAACAAAACTCATTTTTACTATAATTTTAGTTTTTGTGTTTTGATCTATTTTCATTTTTCATTTCCTATTGCTTTGATTTTGGACAGTCTACCGAACCTTTTTGTTCTATTTTATTTATTTATTTATATTGGATTTGATCTATTTTATTTATTTATATTGGATTTGATCTTTTTATATTTATTTTCATGACATCTTTTTCTAATTACGAATTATTATTATTATTATTATTAAATAAAAGTTTAGTATATGAGTATATCTAGTTACTCAACTTAATAAAAGTAATAATGTGTCTTATAACAAATATAACAAATCATAGATAATTTACTTTAAAAAAATCCAAATAATTAATTATTGTATTTATATTTATCAGAATAAGTATATATGTATCTATCTACTATGGTCAACACTAAAAAAATATAATATATCTATCCCCCATTGATATGTACGAGAAATCTATTTATTTATAATAATTAAAATAAATATGTATATATAGAGAGGTTCAAATTAATATCCTTATCATTATTAGAATTGGTAGAATCATTTTCAGCCTTTTTGTCATGAAAATGTAAGGTGTATGCATCAACTTCTCGGTAAATGTACCACTTGGCTTTGAATTCAATGAGAGATGGAAATTTAATTTTTTTAAGTGTAATAAATTTCACGACGAATGAAATTATTTTAGACATTTAGTGCAGTATTCTCACATACTAATAAATCAGAATGTTTCTATTTTAACCACATCGTACATATATATTAAGTCTCATGTTTTATTATCTCAAAATAATTATGTTGTTATATTTTTATCTATCAACTCTACCTCATATATATATATATATATATATACACATTTAATAACTAAATAAAAATGTTATACTTACTTTTTCAAAAATTTATAACTCTTCTACTCACTTTAAAAATATATATATAAATATTTGAATGCAGCTGTAATATATTATATCCATTTTATTTATAAAATTCTTATTTAGTGTATTTTTATTTTTTCATGATATGATTATAATATATGTATTTTAAAAGTTTAGAATGCTTTTCGATTTAATCTGTATAGTTGTGGTATGTAAATTAATTTATTTTTTATTATTAAGTTAATATTACCGTCCATCACACAGAGGATAAATCTAGTAATTGTATAAAGCAAAATTAAAGGCCATTTTACTAAGAGACATGTTAATTAGAATGATTTCGAATTCATATTCAATGATGTATTTATTAATATAAATAAAATTATAAATATATTATTAAAGTATATATATGATTTTGGATTTGAATTTTAGTCAAATTTACACCAGTGTTTGTATTAAATAAATGCGTTGGAATGATGCAAATATCAAAAGGTAAATGATACACATTTTTCCGGATAACGTTACTGCCCTTTCAAAATGAAGGGAGATTCTCTAATTACAATGCTCAATCATTCATTTAGCATTTGGGAGGGTAAAACTCTAAATTGCATATTTGATTGCACTATATAACTTGCAAGAGGCTACAAATGGTTAATTACAACATATTGCTACTCCCAGACAGCAACCTCGTACCAATAATCGCACAGACACGCAGGGTTTTAGTAGTGAAAATTCTCAACGCAACTGCAGTACCACGGCTTCCTGATTAGTAGACAATTATTAAATAATCACAATCAGATGGGATTCTCCTATCGTTAATAGCATAAAATACTCAATAAACTTCACAAGAAACCTCTGCGCTTCTCTCCAAATAAACCAAAACCATATATCCCATCATATCGCCATGGCAGACCCTCAAAGCTCCCCTACGATACCAACCCCGCCTCCTCCGCTATATCCCATCATATCGCCATGGCAGACCCTCAAAGCTCCCCTACGATACCAACCCTGCCGCCTCCGCTAGCAAAATCGAACTCCACGATGCTCTACTACGGCCTCGTCATCGTTGCATCAGAGATAATTGTGCACGAACCGTTGTGCTCGTGCTATACAACATCATAATCGTAAGATGGTATGCCGACCACAGCCCCCCGCAGAGAAGCAGCCGTAGACAGCCGCGCCTTGCCGTGGCATGGAGGATCAACGAGTCACGTGCAAACAGTTACCAGCTTCAAGTACGAGGTGGAGGAAAGGGGCAAGATGGTGGTTGTTGTGGTGGTGGTGGTGGTGGTGATTCCGAATATGCAGTTTGCCTATCAGTGTTTGAACAAGGTGAAGAAATAAGACAACTGCCTGTAAGCATTACTTTCATGCACCTTGTATTGATATGTGGTTCCACTCCCACATGGACTGCCCCCTTTGCCATTCGCTGGTGGAGGTGCCGCTGCTCCACCGGCGGAGGAGTTGGAGCATCCTCGGTAGGTGTTGCTAGGTCCGGGGGCATTAGTTTAGAAGACTTTCTAGTTTTCAGTTGTTAGATAAGGCAAAGTAACAGATATTATGTAGCATTCAATATCTGTAGATTGGCAACAATATGGCACAAAACGCTTCTTGTGTTGCACGGATAGACAATAATTTTTAATAATTGCATTCTTATTGAAGTAAAGCTGTACCAAACCATGTATTTCAATATCTTCACAAAAGTTACAAAGCCAAATAGCATTGTTTGGTCTCACCAGACAAATTTTATATCACAAGTCAATTACATTTACATCCTCCTCAGATTGTCTAACCTCGCCTGGAGGTCACTGTCGATCCCACTGTCATCAGTTCCCGTAGTTGCCTCTGCTTGTGGGACCTTATTCTTTGCAGCTGGGGCAGCTACTGTCGCGGAAGGTGCACTAACGAGCTGCATTAAGAGGAAACCGAGGCTCATCATGAGTTATGGAAATGTTAAATGTACATAAAGCCTGGAAACAGAGTTACGGTAGAGCTAAAATTATACCTCATTATTAATGTCAATGCCAATCTCATCAAGAACCTGGCTCACCAACTCTTCGGTCTCTTCTTCTTCCTCATCTCCTTCCAAGGCATCATCAATGGCATCTGCCATCACTTCACTTGTTAGTTCCATCTTCTCGTTTTGCCTCTCAAATTCTTGCATAATTTTCTGCAGTGATGGCAGGTTCATCTGCTTGTTCATTTGCCCCATGGCCTTAGTAACGCCTTTCATTGCCTCCCCCATTGCTTGTGTAGATTTTAATGTCTAAATGGAAAGGGGAAAAGAGAGAGAGATTCAGCAATCATGAATACTCTTGCAGCCTCAAGTATAGGAGATAGTAGAAAAACAATTTCCTCGAAAGACTATGCTGAGAAAAACATTCAGAAAACTGAACAAGATTATATCAGCACCCAGCACCCAGCATCCAGGACCAAAAGCTAGTCAAAATAGAACAAATGCCATGTACAAGGGTTTTTCATGTGGTTAAGAGGCTAAACCGCCAAAACAAGTGTGAAATAAATATTTGACAAATTCATAAAGCCAATTGATTAGCAGAATATCATGCATATGTACAGCAGAAACTGCAAGAGGTGATCTTTGCTGAAACTGCAAGAGGTGATCTTTGAGGGAATTAAAAAGAGATACAACTAAATAGCAGAAACAGTAGGAGGTAAAGTTAGCAGGAATTGAAAGGATTCGTAGTGTACTCTAATTCATGTCTATCCCTTTGACCATGTATTGAAGAGGGATTACGCCTAAGCAGGATACTATCTCTTCTATCAATTCTTTCTATTTCCTACTTGTCAGATCAAGTCCAGACACAGAATGTAAACTAGAGTAGAGACTTAAATGCTGAAATTTAACAAACCCATTGCAGGGATCAAGTCATCCAAATGAAACCATCATATAAAATTGACAGGATGATTGTAAAATTTCAAGTACTCAAATATTTGTGACATACCTGAATTCTGAGAGATACACCTTGAAGTTGAGATTTCAGCTTGTAGAACTTTTCAATCTGATGTCTTGTCCTGATAAGATCTTTGGCCATCACCTTGACAGCTCCCTGTAACAAATACACTAGAAATCAAACATGGACTTAAGTAATTGGGCTCCCACAACTTTTATTTGGATTGTGAAGCAGTACCAAAGCATCAACGAACATATAAAGCCAGCAATGACATATTTAAATGATTTTTTACGAATAGAAATATATAAGCAGAAGAGGTTGAAACGGACAGGTCGCAATGAAGGGTCCAGTTAGAGAGATTATGATAGAGATAGGAGGCAGAGCAGTTTGGGCAGTGGAGAGGATACGACGGTTTTGTGGTCGAGAAGTCCTTCGGATAGATGGCGATCATGGCGTCAAGGCGATGCAACATGCGCTCGAGTGTAGCCTGTATCAACTGGAAGTCCACCGTCTCTAAAGCCTTGAATCGCGTGTCCGCATTGCATGTAGAAACCATGACGGCAAGCACGTTCACGCACCAAATTGTTAAGGGTAAAGCCTACAGATTGCAAGTGTTTGATGAAATGTAAAAGAGAACAAATAATGAACACCGACTGTTGATGAATTTCCCGAGTAAAATAACATATAGAAACTGAATAGAGAGTTCCCACGAAGGAAGACTCTAAACCCACTTGGCACTTGCCAAATACCACTTTCCAATACCTGATACCCCCCATCTAGCCTCTACGAAATCCTATTTACCAAATATGAAAATGAACTACTGGATAATGGAAATAACTGCTACCACTACAACATTATTTACAACTACTAGCACTACTCCAAATTGCCATGCACACATTCCGTATCAACTGCACTGGGCGACGAAACAGCCTTGTCCTCAAGGTTGGAAAAGCACGTCAAAATACATCCCAAAATCGGCACTGTCGACCTAGGGCTGTATAGAACATAGGGCACGGACCGGTGGAGGTTCATACTCGTGCTTCAAGAAACCGGGAACAGTAAACCGATGTGCGCTGTGTTGCACGTTGGTCCTAGGATAAACTGTATACACCATTGAGACGAGCACAGGTGGCGTAAATCATTATCGGAGCAGGGGCTGTTGTTGGGAAGGGAGCAGCAGCAGGAACCGCTGCCGGGGCAGAAACCACCATATCCACTGAATCGATAGGCGAAGCAGGCGCTCCGACGGAGACAGGAGATAGGGGTGGAGGTTGCGGAATCGTTACTGTAAGCGGAGGTGGAGGGTGAGTCGTGTGACGCGGAGGAAACTGGAAGGAAGCAGTGGGCGTGGGCTGATGGATGGAGGGCAGTGGAGAAAGTCGTGCAGCGGAAGAGGTTGTGGCAGTTTAATGATACTTATTTCCAGCTTTTATTTTTTTTGAACAACAACTGTTGATGAATTTCCCAAGTAAAATAACATATAGAAACTGAATGGAGAGTTCCCACGAAGGAAGACTCTAAACCCACTTGGTACTTGCCAAATACAACTTTCCAATACCTGATACCCCCCAATCCAGCCTCTACGAATCCTATATACTAAATATGAAAATTAACTACTGGATAATGGAAATAACTGCTCCCACTACAACATTATTTACAACTGCTAGCACTACTTCAAACTGCCATGCACACGTTCCGTATCAATCTTTCATCAATCGATCACCAAAAAAAATAGCTTTTATATTTTTACATGTTAAGTGGGGCTGTTTACAACAAGGAACGATAGATCTCTGCAATTTCTCCTGCTCCCATGTGATTTGAGATAACTAACTTGTGATACTCTGTTTCTAATTTGAATGGCTGCATACAAACTTTCCATGATTCTCCATATCTACTGACATAACATTGATTGGTGTTGCCCACAGTTCCAAATCGCTGGTTCCAATTTCGAGCTGGAGGTTACTGTTACCCCGGAGATGGAACCATAACAGGCCTGTGGAAGGTTCCATCGGTGGTTTCAGTTTGGTACCATAACCGACAGTTCCGGTTTCGGTTTTGAAGCACCAGTTCTACAGTCCACTTATCGGTTAATTTGCCGTGGGGATTTGCGAGGGCAGAGGAACCGAAGCGCGGGGTTGATTTATTAAACACTTGTTCGACAGGCTTCAGTACTACATAAGTTGGGGCTCCTTAAAAAGAAATCCTTGATTGAAGTCTTTAATTTCACGCAAAGCTACTTACATATTCAATATAGACTTAGTGCATAATAGAATATGTTGAACAAGCTGACAAACAAGCGGTGCTCCTTTTTTAAGCACCTTTACTACAATACATCCAAACAACTGAGGGGTTGCTTGGTAGGGGGGTTTTGGAGGAGTGAAAGGGAATGTTATGAAATTGGGTGGTCGTTATGGCCAGTAGGGAAATAAATTGTAAGCCCAGTCCTCACTGTTTCCATCTCCATCCATTCCAATTCCCTTTAAATTACCAAGCACCCCTGAATCATTAAAAGAAGTTATTCCCACGCCCCATCACCAAACCCAAGTTTTTATGTCACTCGGACGATGTTTATCCATCTATCCCACTCAAGTAACAACAATTTCAAGATAAGTAACCCTTTGACACATACAAACGAAATCATAATCTGGTGCATAATGCTTCAGATGCAAAAGACCCAGCTTAACATACCCTGTCGTTGGGAGCTCCTGCATGACCATAGTGCAGTACAGAACTGCGATAAAAAAATTAAACTATAAGCCAACAATGCAAGCAATGATACTTAAGTTGAAGTCTTGTACACTGCTGAGTAAGGCAGAGTGTATTCTTCTATGAAACCATGAACCTAGACACTTATACCCATTTTCAAGCATAGTAGAAATGTCATACAGAAAATTACAAAAAGCATACCTGTTGCTGCCAGTTGCACATATACAAGTGTAGGAACAATGTCTACATCCACCATACATGTACGTGTGATGAAGAAATAAACTTTCTAATTGATATTCTTTCATACCTGCTTTTGTTTTCCTCATAACCTACTCAAATAACATTAAAGCAAGTCAAATAACTTCCTCCATCAACAAACAATTCACACTTAAAAACATGAGAGCAATTCACATGAAGAATGTATTGTTTCACCTATCATACCAAGATAGGAAATAGTTCTTTTGTCATCCTTGCATGATATTTTACTGATATGTCGAGCAAATTCCCAGTTTACATCACACATAACATGTTTAGCAAATCCATTTTACTCGAACAAAATCAAATTGGATATTGACATTCTTTCTAGCTACTTTTGTAGATGACTAGATAGTATATAATGAAATAAAGATCTAAAAAAAGACTTATATTCTCAGAAGTTCAAAACAGCAGAATCAGAACTTGGACACCATTAAGGAATGCCGAAATCATAGTTGTTCAAACACCAAACCAGATCAGACATGTTATGGATGGCTAAATATTGAGTTTTTATTAAGACAAAACAATAAAAAGTTAAAATAACCATTGCAAAAAGAAAAAAGAGAGGAAATATCTGGATTGATTGGATTTAGAGGTAAATCTATTGTCTCCAATGATCAGTTATGAGAAAAAGTCCAAAACAGCCATTAGATGATAGAATTTGCACTAATAGTTAAAAATTACGTAAATAGTATGTCTGGAAGTGCATCAAAATTTAAGATGTGCCAAACAGATGTGTCAAATGCTTCTCCTCCAGTATCTTGATATGTAATGCAAATTAACAGTGCTCAATATGGATGTCAAAAGTCCCAGCAGATTAACATTTATAAATAAATAAAAATTGCTTCTTCAAATGTAAATGAATAATCCAAATTCACAAATCTTTCCTTGGTTGAACCTTAGGAGATGATAATAATTTTCTAAGACAATAAATTTTCCACAAGTCACAACCTGTATTCAAGATATCCTTTTAGGAGGCTATTCTAAATCTCACTATAAAAGAAAAAATAACGAATGAGAGTACAAAGACCATTTACATATACTCACGTACCAAGGATACTTTTGAATGTTGTCATCAACACCAGACTACGGCGCTACGCATTTCCTTTTCTATGATCTCGGGAATTGAATGCAAATCATAATTCATAAGGTTTAAGAATACATAACATTCTAGTCACTCTTTTATGATCAATAAAACAAAATAGAAAAACAAACCCACGCATTTACAGCAAGCAAAGACTGAAAGTTTATGTAACACATTAAGAGGGGCAAGGTTCCAGAATGTAAACCTCAACATGAGCTTCAGAGCTGATATCATTGGCAAACTGGATGACAGCAAGCTCTAAGGCTGACTTTGAGACACGGCATTCAGTCAAAATAGGATGTAAAGCATTTAGGTCCATCTCGAAATTGTCAATCCCCTGATAAAAGATAAGCTTTCAATCATTTCCATGTTGATGGCAGTGATCATGGAAAATATGATGAAACTTTTTACTGTCCACAAACTTTCCACTGCTTAATGATACAGCACTAAACATTACTGAATTTTCCCAGTTTTTAGCAAACTAAACTACTCCAATACATATCTATGTTTGTTTGTGTACGACGTTAGCATATATTTATATAGGTTTTGAACAATATGTAATGTTTCATGAAGCGCCACATAATTGAGAATCTCATTCAAATCTAAATTGAGTGTTTTTAAAGAGAATGGGGCACTGTTAACTTTATTATCCACACATAGCTTTAAGTGTGTTCATAGACAATGCAGCATATCTAATTGTCATCCATATATACATTGAAGTTTGTTCCAAGATAATGCAGGCTCATGAACTCTTCTGAAAAAATCATTTCAGTGAAAATGGGGTAGGATACCTTAAAATCTGCTGGCTTGGAAAAGTTGCTACTATCAGTGTTGAGTCCATGCAGGAGATAAAGCAATGGCTTTCCTGGTCCTTGGTATTGCTGATGCAGAACTTTTGCAATCTCATCAGTATAAAATACAGAGCTAACCATGTATCTTTCCTGCAAAAGACGGATATAAATGCTATAGACCCAATTATCCTCATAATATTCACCCTTTAACTAATTGAGAGCATACTCAGAGTATAATCACCTTGAAGTAGGACGATGGCTTAATTTCTCCCAACCAAACAGCATATTCAGCAGGCAACCTTGGAGCAAAGAGTATTGAGTCTCCACTTGCTATATCCTTCATTTTAAAATATATAGCACCAAGCTTACTTTTCACATGACTTTTATTCAAGTACCAATGGAATCAGTAATAAATGATTGCAGAGAAAGTTGACTCATGATAAAAAGTATTTTTCAAACCTCAAACTATTAGAAAGATGAAAGCAACTTTTAGCAAGTTTTTCTGGCATAGTAAATCGAACCAGAAAACTGACCAAGTTGCTGCTTGCATATGCAATACAACAAAGCAAGCAGCAACTTCAACTTCAAAAATATGATTTAATCACATAACATAATCTTCCAGCTATGCTCCCTAGGTAATTGCTGCATTAGATCCATGAGAGTAGCAAAATTTTACTACCTCTAAAAGGAAGACGAAAATACTGCAGCATTATCCCAACATTACAGAAACATAAGAAAGAAAAGTGGACATATGACGTTCAATTGCTTGAGTCTTTACAAAAATGCACATATATTCAGTTAGTGGTGTTCACATCCATATACCCATTATTTCTGATATTTCATATTAAATTGAAAAATAGGATAAAACGAACTTACAGTAGCTCCATAAAACCCAGGTTCTTGCACTCCAAACAAGTAAGCAAAATAGCTCTCCTGTCTGCAGATCAATAAGGTTACGAATTAGGAGTAATATATATAAAAAATTGGGCACCTGCTACAATTGTTCAAGGGAAAAGAACGAAAGATTGACCTGACCCAAAGCACCAGGCATGATAATTGGCTTTATTATTAAACATGCATGCACGTGAAGGATTTCAAAGCTTGTTAGTGCAAGTAGCTACAGAATAGATCATTACTTTTATTTCTTTCTTTTTGAATGGAGAGAGCACGAGTATAATCTGGATAATCTAAGAGAAATAGAGGAAGAAGAAATCCATCGCAAATAATCTCATTAACATATCTACATTATCAGGGATAACATTTACAAACATCCATCAATTAAATTTTTGATATCTTCCTATTTAGCTTTGTTGCACTATATTGACCACTGTCAATGCATGATTAATATCGGGGCCGATGTAGCCAGGAAATTTTAAAGCCTTCAAAAACTAGAAGCTCTACAGATGGGTTGTGTTAATTACTTGATATTGGTTTAAGTATCACTTCTATTAGCTGGTAAGGTTGTTTGTAATTTAGGGTCTAAAGAATCCTCAAACCAACTCCCACTTCGACTTTTGTGAAGCAAATCCTAGAAGGTTACGGCAATCAACTTGATTAAAAGAATCTAAACAATCTAGAACATTACCTCCTCACTATCCTCCTATTTCTCTGGAAAATTGTCAATATGGGAATTAAGATTTAAGAATCAACCAACTCTACCTTTACTGGATAATCATGAGGCATATCGGGTTCTGCATGGTGTGGTAGTATGACACAAATTACGGGAAGAAATTTCCAATTGACCCCATTTAAGTGCTATCGATAAAGATATGATGGCTACTCAGTTACTACTAGGGATGCTGTGAGCATCAATTTTGTTCTTCTCAAAGATGAATAAGATGTTTGAAATATGACTTGATGATTTGCTTCTCTGCCCAGAGGCACTAAATTTTCTAAGTTGATTCTCTTATTATGAAAATTTTGTGGAACTGCATCTGCACTCTCTAAAACCAACTTCCAGCTCTATGCTTCAGATGCACTTGCTTCAAACACTTAGTAAGATGAATCATTTTCTGAGACTGGTACAATAAATTGGGGGATGGAAATGGCAGCCTATCATACTATGTGAGTGTTTAAGGTGTTAATACAAGAGTAATTACTTGTCATCTATAAAAGTGGTCCTTATACAGAAAAACTGATGATTCATCTAGCTATTCCACAAGATCACAATATAGTGTGGAAAATTATAATTTATAACACGTGGTGCACTCTTTGTAACATTTTCTACATCTAACCACCGACTACTATTTGACTTGCCCCTCAAATATACAAGCACTAGTATAATGCCCATATCTGAATTATTAAACAAATTCACCCCAAAACGACCCACTGACCCCTCAGATTCAAGTTCTTAAAAGTGATTCTTTTTTTCTTTTTCTTTTGTTTTGTCAGAATGATCGAGATTGGAGTTGTATCTTTAGCTAAAATCTCATAACTCTTTTTTTTTTTTTTTTTTCTTTTTCTCTTTTTTTCTGAGGGAACTGATACGACTCTTCAAGAATAAAATCCCAATGATCTCACACTACTCTACATAATGCTAATACATGCATAATATATCTATTTATTCACATGAATGTATACTAAATAGCACATCCACGCATTTGGGGGACAAAAACATACAGCAAAAACAACATCCAACGAAGTACCTGAACAATTCAATATGATCAGTGCAATGGCGAGTCTGCTCTTCGCCACCCTACCAAATTGAAAATTAACCTGAATGATTATCAACTGATGCAAGTACAACTGCAGAAAAGATAGTGAATGAAGACGTTACGATACCTGGAGAACGATGAAACCATGGAGATGGCGAGAGGAGATAGAAAGATGGTCGCGGAATGAGTCTACGAGCTTCTTACGGTTTACTACGTGTAGCTCCATCGGCACCTCCGGCGGCGATAGAGACGACGGAGAACCCATCGGAATTTCCCCCTTTCGTCTCCGTTTCTTCTAAATATTTGGTGATTCCTCAGACAGAACTATGAAGTAGCAATCCATCACAAAAACTTAAAATCAATTTTCAATCATTAATGGTCGGATCTTTTGTGATTTAATTAATTTATTAAATATTATTTTTACTTTATCACAATTTTATTAATTTATCAATCATTTTTTAGATTGTTAAAATAAACGTCAAACGTGAATATCCTAATATACAATTATTTTTAGAGTAATAATATATGATAGATCAATCTAATACAGGTCGTGTCTCGAATCAATCATTAAGTAAAATTTTAATGATAAATAAAGTAACTTGAAAAGGTAGTATTAGTTATAATAAATTTAAAAAAATTATGATGTAATATTAAAATAAAATTAATAAATTCAAAATGTTATAATGTAATATGATGTAACTTAAAATGTTATGATGTAATATGATGTAATAAATTCAAAAAGTGATATAATATAATTAATTAGGTCACTAAATTAATTTCGGAATTCGTTCGTTAACCTTTCATATATTTATAGAGAACTAGTAGGAAGCTACGTGCCAAATGTGCAATATGATGTGCAATCATCACTTGTCACTCAATTTGCAATTGTAATACTAATTATAAAGTGTTACAAAAAATATAATAATCTATAAATTTGTAGTAATTGTAATTACCTCATTTTTTTGCCAATCGAAAATGTGACGAGATTTATTTCTTTCTTGGACTGGTTCTTTATAACCTGAACATTAAAGGGCTATTTGATGGGATCTGTTAAGGGACCATAACTAATTTAATCTTGGCATAATAATATAAAACTAGTGTTTGGTAGAGTGTGTTAATAAATCCTAAGGCCCGCGTTTATTTGCCAACCCGCATCTATTTTCATTCCACTGTTTATCTTCAGCAATATTAATCTGTCTCATTCGACGGTTTTATTTTGTCTTGATCGAACAGTAATCTGTGTTTCCTCTTTCTCCTCTCTATTTCTCATCCCCCCCCCTCCCCCTCTCTTACTCCCCCTCTCTATGCCACCACCGTCCCCACCTCACCGCCGTGTTCTTCCTCCCCCTCTCTGTCCTCCCCCTCATTTTCATCGATATGCTGTCCCACAGACGCTTGTTGGACTTGCACGTGTTGAATAGTTTCCCGAATCAAAATTAACATTTAATTGACGAAAGTGGTTGAAAATAATATAATTTAAATTATACCACCATTTTTTATATAAAGACTATTTTGTATTCTATAACCATAAAAATAATATAAAATGATTATAAATCACGATGTAAATTAATTTTCTATCGAAATTCAACCGGTTACACGCTAGTTTTGAAATAGTCCGAGAAATTTTAGACCACTCATATTAAAATCACCGAAATGCCCCACCCTTTTACAAATAAGCCCAACTCTCCAAGTTATTGCATTGCATATTTGTCACTGCAATGAACAGGAAGGACTGCATTATCTGAAGCCGAGGATTTCATTCAATAGCTAAATTTGGGCCTGGTTGTATTTGTTTTCATCATTAGAAAAGGGTTGATTTATGAATCAATTATAAAGCTAATACCTAAAGTCAATAACATTACATTCTTCTACGGTTCTACCTATAAGAATCCTACAAGCTCACTTAAGCCCGTTTTCTTTCGCAGATTAAAATCAATAAATTCTGCTCACTTTTGTCAAACTCACAAAATATGCTTGCCCAACTCAAACCCATCCAAAATTAACATCCATGTCTACTTGGATACCGACACTGAAATATTTAACCGCATTCCAGTGATACCAGCTCCGATGAAGCATGCCACATCTGCTCTCTAGTCACCAAAAAATTTTCATTAATGGAGTGCATTTTAATTTTTATCAAATTTGTATACAAATATTCTAATAGCTTTTCGATAAAGTCACGGGACCCAAATTTTGAATATCTAAAGATAATATGAAATAAGAAACCTAATGTGAAAATATATTTTTTTGTATCATACTCGTCTTTCCACATCAGATTTGGCATATGCCACAGATTTTCGACAATAAAATCAGAGAATATTAATTAAAAAAATGGAAAAATTACGTACTGATATACCAAAATTTTGAAATATATAATATATATGACATTATCATAGAAAAGCATTATTTAAACATGTTTGCCATTGCCCGTTGGGCTCTTACTAGCAGAATAAATAGTCACTTCAGTGTTTGGTCCTTACTATATGATTCCTACCGACAACATTATGTATAATTATATTTGATCTCCCTAAACAGTAAACACAGAAAATATTATCTATATATTACTTTAAATAGTTTTTGATTGGATAGTCTCCTCTATATTAAAATATGAACTGCTTTGTGAGTTCCAAAGCCTTATAATTTTGCTAGATTTTCTGCATTATGAACTGCATGAAGCTTTGTTGGATAGTAGCTGGATTAAAGATTATTACATTTTTATTTGAACCAAAAATTGTTGACCTTAAAATTTGCATATGTAAACTCAACTTTGAAATTAAATATTAAAACCGTGTAGGTGTGATGTGTGAAAACCGTAGCGCGCGTACATGAAATGATGAGAGTACGAAAAGCCCAAGCTGCATCATTATTTATTTTCCTGATATATTTATAAAATAACAAGTGGTATAATCGAATGATTTCTTTCAAATGAAATACAAAAAATATCATCAGTATCAGAAAATGAAAAAGAAATTAAGCATTTATGGTTACACAAGAATGTCATGAAATTAATAAAATAAATCCCATAACCATAAGTCCGCCAAAGAAGCGTTAATTAATCATATAATGGATCGTATTTGTCATCGCCAATAAATTGGAAATTTTGTGTATCGACAATTTCAAAGCTATAGAACTACTATCAAGCTAATTGAATTTTCATTTTATATGGGAATGTTTGGCTAAGCTTATTTTAGATAGCTTATAAATTCTTAGAGCTTATAAGATATTTTAGAAAATGTAGTGGCCGTTTGGTAGGAGGTATTGAGCCAAGATTAGTTTATTAATCTTGGCCCAACAGTAAAAAAATAGTGTTTGGTAGCCAAGATTAATTAAAATCTCGGCCCGCAATAAAACTCAGCCCGCAACAAATTTTGCCTAGGCCCGGCGCTACAGTGGCCATTTTATACTGTTTCATCTTGCTTATTAATCAGCCCAAAATGGTGAGATTATTTTTAACTCACTTCTACAGTAAACCCCTCACACCTCACTCTGCCTCTCCCTCTCCCTCGTCTCTCCACCCACCGCTGCCCTCCCTCGTCTCTCTCTTCCTCCTCTCTGCGCCACCGCCGTCATCACCGCCTCTCTGGGTCAGCGTCGTCATCTTCCTTCTCTTTGCGCCGCCCCCGTCATCTTCCTCCTCTCTCCGCCATCACCGCCTTCCCTC
>JAYDZE010142573.1:0-22713 GCA_034509125.1 Monilaria moniliformis
CCTGTTTGACCTTGATGTAATACTATAAATAGGGCCTGGAACGGCTGAGAAAAGGTCGATTCCTCCTACATTGTAACGGATATTCTGTATTAACAGCAATATACACGAAACACTCGCACTTTGAGCCGTGGACGTAGATCATTCACGATCGAAACACGTAAATCCCTCGAGCCTTCTTTAAATTTCTGTTAAACACTATCCTCCGGCGGAAATCAGATCGATCATTCGTCTTCCAAGTGTAAACGTTTTAGATAATTAACGTAGTTCTTGTATTGTTCGTGATGTCGATAGGAATGTGATCTATCGACTATTTATAAGTTTCACTTGGGACCATAACCCCCTATTGAGAGACGAGTCTCTGAGGTTTCTCATAACTTCAATTTCACCCATAACAAAATAGAAGTTATCCAAAATGGTATCTGCGCATTAACCCTATACTATTATAAATGATCGTTCGATCCGCATAATTATATAAATTTATTTGATCACTTAATCGGATCGTTTTGATAGATATTGATTAATATACGATCGTCTAACGAATTATGTTGGACCATAATTGTATGTTCCAACGTGAAAATCTGACGACGGCCCCTAAAACTTGTTCTGTTGAAGGTTGAGGGTTTTCAAGCCGAAGAGCTGGTTTATCTCAGGTGGCAATGTTTCAGAGAGAGATTTTGATGCAAGGTTGATGGAGCTGACTTTGTTCGGTGAATCGCAGACGACGCCATTCCATTTGCATAATTCGGGGCCGGTCCAGCCGGGAAGGTGGTGGCTTTGGCCAGCTTGACCATGACAGCTCCGTCGGGGGAGGAGGCATGACAGATGGTGGCGGCGAGCAGCGTTGTTAGGAGGAGAACGACGTCATCGGAAGGGGCAATCTGTGTCTCCCTATGTGTAATATTTACCGTTGAATTAAATTAGCATTTCCGTATAACTCAAAAGTTTCTTAAAAAACTGGCTAAGGGGCTTTTAGTCTGAAAATTCCGGACTATTAAGCCTAAAAGCTTGATTAGTCCGATGGATTAGGCAAGCTGTTTGGATCGAGCTTTTTGTGGATTTAGGCTTGGGCTGGCATTGGGCATAAAAAAGCCCAAACAGAGTTCATCTTAAATGGAAAAATTTAACCTGACCCACTTGCTCAACTTGCTCAAACAGAGCTGGGCTAGGTTGGTCCCGCCTAATATTATAAAATCTTTACAAGTCAAGGATGAAGAATTGGATGCATCTAGTTCACTCTCCCAGTCTCCCCAATTCAGAAACACATTTATTAATGCCATTGTATTTTAGAAACAAAACTACTAAAAATAAACTAAGATACATTAAATGTGTGAAAATGTGTTGTTCCAATAGGCACATATCAGTATATCCGCATAACTAAATCCTAATTGAAAATCAATCAAACTTTTAATTTTTATTATAAATAAATAATTTATAGTTAGATTCAATAGAGCGGATTCAACCTGCAATATGAATGCACAAAGTTTTTGTCTTGTTTTCCAAAGAGGCTTGATAAATTCTAGAGCAGCAGGCGAATAACAGTGTGTCTAGACGACGAAAGGCATAGATAGCCCACCAACTGCTGACAAGATACTATGCTTGCACTCCAGCTTCAACCTTTATTCCCTACTCTCTCTCTCTCTCTAGCTTTCAAATACAAAGAGCCAACCTCCACGCCTAATGTTTAGATGGCCTCAACTTCAGTTCCCTCCACCTTACGTTTCTGCACAAATTTCACTCCATTTCTCCCTGCACCGAACATTGCTCATGAATCTGGCCTAAGAATGAAGCTGCCCCATGCAAATTTGTCACTAAATATTTCACAACCAATACATTTCCGTAACCTTTTCACCAAAACAACCCACGCGGCGGTGGCCTGCTGCGCCGACGACTCGGGGCCTCGAGAGGAGTACAGAGCTCTCGAAACAGTGCTCAAGCTCTACGAAGCGATCAAAAATAAAAATGTCAATGAACTTTCAGAAATAATAGCAGAAGAATGCTCGTGCATTTCCAACTTTGTTTCCGCCTTCCAACCTTATCTTGGTAAGAAGGTACGTTTGTTCAAAAAAACTTTGATTTCAAATGTTTTCATTGAGATAAATTGCAAGAAATGATGTATTTGTTTTTCATGTTACTCAGCAAGTCATGGCTTTCTTCTCATCTCTGATGAAATACTTGGGGAATAACATTGAAATTGTGGTGCAAAAGACCTCGGATGATGGGATGGTGGTTGGTGTATCCTGGAAACTAGGTAGCTTCTCTTCTTTTATAACCCTCCTTAATTATAACAGTGGCCGCGCAGTTCCTCACCTTCTCCGGCGTCTTCTCTTTCCTCAGAGTGGAAGAAGGTCCCGTTGCATCTCGGAAAAGGTTTCAGCTTCTATACGTGCCATGTTTACCACGGGAAGGTGATGATAAGGCAAGTCATCAGTTATAAATTTGCACAAGCCTCGTAGCTTAATGATATTCCTGAAAGTGTAATCGTTTGTTTATCTAGGAATGTGGAGATGTTCCTGGAGCCTATGCTTCATATGGAGCCGCTAAGACTGGTGAGAATCTTGAATCAAGTAAGGCTAGGTTGGTCAATTGATTTTGATGCCAAGAATCAAATCTTTAGACCATGTTTTTATTTTATGATTGGACAGGAACTGATAACTCTGGTGATGGCTGCCATAGACAAGCTTAATCCCCAATTTAAGTTGAAGAAGAGGGCAAGAAAGACCATAATCCTTTTGTTCATCCTTCTCTTCCTGGCTGCACTTGTATGCTCATTCAAATAACGGACCACATCGCCAATAACCCCCTGCTTCTGCATTTATCATCCGGTATAGCATCTCTCGTTTTGTATACTAGTTAGTCCTTAACACTAAATTTCATCCCAAGAAAAGAAGGCATTAGAACTCGTAGGATAAACATCTTTGCCATGTATGATACAAGAGGCATCTGTACACACCAAATGATAAGGTGTTCACGGTCAAGTCATATCTATTTCATCCTATCCGTTACAACAGCAGCAGTCAGTAGAATGAAGCCAGATAGATTAACAACACCCTAAACAAGCTACGGCATCATAATTACAAAACAATTATAGCCCACATCGAGGTACTAAGTCGCACTCCGATCTTAGTCGCTACCTGTGAGTGACACCATAGCATCTAAACATTAGACAAATCAAAAGAAACTAGAATTACATCTCCGTTTGGCAGCATCAGTCATGTCATCATAAACAACTAGCAAAATACAGCATAGATACCTGCAAAAGTAGAAGAAAATGGACAGTCAATTGTTGTGCTATCGCAACTCAATGGTGTTATTTCCTAGTGAATTCCATCAAGAAAAAGCACAAGTTCTCAGCTGCATTACATGATGATTTTCTATGCAAGTTACACATAATGAACCCAATAGTGTTGTTACTGTTCTTTTCTTCAACATCCTACTCACCATTAGACACACCTCTAATGCACATCATATCCCATAATGTTATCATCATAATATTGCTTCAACCAGCACAAGTAGCAGAATCAGCTAATCACAATCAAATCAAGATCACAGCATATGCCACCAATTGCTATCATACGAGGAAATATCTTTTTGGTTGAAGTAGAAAAACCACTGGTGAAAAACCAGAAATCACATCAGATCTAATGAATTCCACCATCTCTCGTTTAGACCTTGGTACTCCTACATCAGTGCATCACTATTGTCTCCGTACTTCATCCATAGTACATGAACGTTCAAGATTCAGTGCTTGATGGAAAGAAACGAAATAGCTCAATCAAGGAGGAAGTGTGTGGGCTCTAGATTATCAAAAGAGATATAGCCATAGAGATGTGTTGATGTGATAAGAAGGATATTGGAACTGCAGTATCTTGTTTATGGTGTGTGTAAAAGACAATGGTGAAGTTGACCCTAATGGTGTATGCTAGTTTCAGGAGAAGGTGTAATAGGCTAATGTCTAGGGATCAAAGATTATCCTCTTTATAAAGGGGTTATTCATCTATCTGATTAGGGGTAGGAGAGACGAATTGTGAATGTGATCTCATCTCGAGTGGGCTGCTAGCACTTTACAGAATTGCAACTGAACTACATCTATATATTACCGAATGGAGGAGGAGCTGAATGCAACAAGATCATCTCAACCAATTAGATTAAATCACTATATAATAGCTTTCAACCATAAATCATATGGCAACATGCAAACTAGAAAAGGAAAGGGTGAAGAGAGAGGAGGAAAAAGCAATCTTATGATAGCAAGGTCCTCTAAAAGAGTAACAAATGAGCAGGTAGACCAATAAAAAATGTAGATGCCTAGTTATATGTGTGATATGCGCACCCAAGGCAACTTACTGCTTACCATTCACATGAAAGAAAACATTAACACTGCTTCAGTAAAAGATGGCGCAAAAGCATCTCCTGAATTCCCAAAGCAGAAATGCTTTCACACCCCAAAAGCTCTTGAAGCTTTGCATCACAGTGAATAACCAAAGAACTCAGTGGATCCTATATAAAAGAATCAAGGTCAAGAGAAACTTGTAATGGTGACATGTTAGTAACAAACCAAATATGCAATAATTCAAGCAGAGGACCAATAATCAATTTCGCTTCCGTACCACAAATAAACACAACATAGATAAGTATGCATAAGAAGGATAAGTATAACATTTTGGTACCTAACGTTTAGACAATATTTTGGGAAAATTTCATAGACTATCCAAACATAATTTATATCCAAAAATGTCCCAACATTTAAAACATAACATTTTGGTACCTAACATTAGATGGTATCACTAAAATGTCATGAACTGTTTCTTGAGACAGAAAATCTACGTGTCAAATTTAATTTGAAGTTAGAAATTGGATTGACATTCAAGGATTGCAAGGCACTTCGGCCTCCGGCATCACACATTGATTTTCCAAGATCGAAAAATGAGGTTCAGGGCATTTTGACATTTGTATGACTCTGTTCAAACATTAGGTACCAAAAGGCTACATTTTAAATGTTGGGACATTTTCTAGGAATACACATTGTTGGGGACAATATGTGATCTGATTGGCTGGAGAGAAAGAATATAATAAGATAAACTAGACATACCATACCAGAAAAACCAGCATGCATAGCATACAGTAACAGTACCTCAAGTTGGTTAGCTTTTATGTACTCCCAGACACGACCCAAAGCCTCTGACTGAAGCATCTCTTTTTCTCCAGTTCCAAAAAATTTAGCTAGTTCATCTGATATCACCACAGGAAGAAGACTGGGATCGGAACTTTGCTTAGTAGAATCTTCAACTTTTGATTTCTTGGCTTGAACAGGTTCTTCTGCAAGCAGTTAACAAATAATGTGATAACTAGATATTTGATAATAAAATTATATTCGAGATGTGGCCCCATGTCCCATTTGCATACTCGTTGGATCAAGTCTCAAAATGTGTTTTGCCAACAGTTTATTCATCTTGAACATGTCAGTGCAGTCTGTCTCAAAAACCAATCTCAGAGCATCATCACAGATAATCTTTCTCTTGTTCTCTGGATCCTGAAGATTGTGTTTCCTAATATACACCCACAGCTGCTTCACTATCTGTATCGACAACAAAGCAATTTGTAATGCATTATGCATAAATTAGACAGACAAATAGAGTATGATGTGATCCCAAAACAAGATAAGCTGCTAGCTCTTGAGATCCAAACCTCCGTCCTTGGCAATTCTGGCTGCCCAACAATCGCCTGTAGTTTAGGTGAAACACCACATAGTTTGTTTAGGCCTCCTGGACCACCCCTTCTTTTGGTTCCTGCTGGGGCTCTGCAAAGAAAGTATATTAATTATATTACATTTAAAAGATAATCACAAATTTCTCAAAAAATAGATGTCAACATCAAGTTTCTTGAAATGGAAGTGCCTAGTACGACTAATTTGCATGCTTCATAGACGACATAACTAAGCACTGTTTCAATACAGCAATACGTTAACAGCATTACACAGCAGAATATTGCAAAATGCGGGTGGCTCATTCTTTCTTGAATCACACTTTCTTCCAGGTTTAACATCCCTTGACATCTAAACCCCCTAAATGGTTATTGGCATAGAAGGAAGACGATTACATCTATATAAAGTTTTATGTAAACTTATCAGGAGACTTCGAGAAAGCGTTATAAGACCAAGACAACTTGAAAACTGCAATTTACAGAAATCCTATTTAGAAAAAAAAATAAAAAATTAACCTCAAATGTAAACAAGTAAATTTCTTAGTAATAAGTTATTAATTTGTAATTATCAAGAATAACGCTTAGTCAAAGAACCAACCCCAATTTCAACCCCCATCAAGAAACACTGATAGTAACGTCAACTTGTAAATCTACGAGCAGATGCACCAAAAAAGCTACTAGGATACAATTCCACTAAATACAAAATCTACCCAGAGTTAACCATACACACCAAAACAAAGCAACTCACGATTCCTGAGTAATGGAACAGTTAGAACTTCACCACTTAACTAACCGAAAAGCGAATTATTTTAGAGCCCTTCCGAAAAGACAAAAATAAACAAAAATCTGAAAGGAAACGCATACCTTCCTTTCGGCGTTTCAGAAGCATTTGCTGCCGCATTCTCTTCTTTCGGGCGCGGAGGCTGTGGGTGTTGCACTTGCGCCTGTAGCGGCGGCGGTGGCTGCGTGTAGGCAGGGTCAGTTTGCTGCTGGAGGGCGAAATGGGGGGGTTGGTGAAATGGCTGAGGAATGAGGTACTGGGGGTGGGGTTGAGGGGGCAGCTGGTCTTTGGGAACGGGGTGGGAGCGGAGTAGGAAGGTGATCTGATCTCTTATGAACTCGGCTTTGTGTGCTAGGCTCAACCCTAGCTTGACCTCCAGGCGCTGCACGACGCCGTTCAGAGAAGTTACGGCGTTGGGGTCTGACTGACGGAGAACTGTTTCCACGGCTTGCGCTATCTCCTGGTCCGACACCATGGCTACTCTATGCTTCTGCTTCTCAACTCATATACTCTCTCTCTCAAACGGCTCTTCCCTCTCTTCTCCCTCTCTCTCTCTCTATGAATGCAGTGGCCAGTGGGGTGTTTTTTGTAAAAAGAGGAAAGAAAATATTATTCAAAAGATAAAGAGAGAGAAAGCGGAATGAAACAAAAGTGTCTCGGTTTTGGTTAGTAGCACTTCATTTAAAGTTTGCGCGAAATGACCGCCTTGCCCATTCCGTTTTGTTGGCTGCATGTATATAAGATGCTGGAGTTTGTTCAACAACCATAATCCCAATGGTTCATCTTTGTTTGTACTTTTTTTGGGCCCAGCCCGGCCCATGATTGAAATATATGGCCCTCAGAAGGGTCGGAGGTAGGAACAATGGCGCAAATTCTGAGTCTTCCCTCAGTAATTTCAGGTTATAGAAACCAAACTCCAGCTCTACCCAGAACCGCCGCTTCGACCAGTTCAACTCACAGCTGGAACACTCTCTCACATTCGCTCAATTGCAACGGCAGGTTTTCTTGCCTCTTCTCCGACAACCGCAAACAGGTTCGTCTCCACTTTCGATTTTTTTCCCCCCCAAACTAACTGTCTATTAATTCGCAAAGCTGGATTGGAATAGTTTGGTACATGTATGGAATCGATATGCGATTTATTTTCCCCTTAATTTGGGTAGAGTTATTGGATAACCCGTGACGTATAGTTTTGACTTGTTATTTGGATTGAATAAGAAAACGCTGCTGCCCCGAGCTGTGATGTTTAGGCGGCTAATGCAACAGGATTCAAGTTTGGGGGATATTTGGTTTTTGGTTCATTGCTTTTGGTGCTAAGTTGATGTTTTTAATGATTAAAGTTTCGTATAAAAGGGGAAAGACGTGTGCAACTTTACTTTGTAATTCATGCTGCATTCTAAGCCTAGCATAATTTGATGTAAAACTAAAAGTGATGTTGTATCCATAGTCCGAGCGAAATAAGGGAAACATAGTTCAGTTTTTTCATTTTTGGCCATGACTGTGTCCATAGATATTAACATCAAGTGTCTTCAGTTTTCAAATGGAAGCTAACCACTTTATCTCCGACTTCACTTCATATTCTATGCCTAAATCCAAGCCCAATGTAGCAGATATCCAAATATAAGCGAGGCAGGGTGTAGGCAGGATCCCAATAGAACAGGAGTGAGGTACAGCAGCATTGCTTCTCTTTAGAATCATCACTCGATTATGCGTTAGGAGCTGAGGGAAGGAACTAGGAGCGTGGTAGAAGAAAGAGGTACCAAATAAGGCTAAGGAAGATTAAAAAACCACTTCTTCTACAACCTTACCTTACAGCCAGCACACATGCACCTTCAGTAAGTTTTCAATTTTCATATGGCATCAAGTGATGGAACATGCAAACAGTTTAGTAGCTAAATGAGAATATTCAGGAAATGGAATTGATGACAATTGACAAATACAGAGAAAATAATGGGAAAAGAAAAAGAGGAGAGTGAGAGAACTTACTTGGATTGGCTGAATGGGAGTAGTTAGATGGCTTTTCTATCTAGAGATGTGAGTTGGTACCAAATTGTATGCCAGAAAGGGGTAAGGCTGATATGATATTCTTTTATCACAAATATTTAATATTATTATAACATTTCACACACACACTGACACACACACACACACACATATATATATATATATATATGTACACACATTAAGAATGCCATGCTGATTAGGTTTTGGGTTTGCAACATTATTATGCTGTTGATAGAATATGAGCATGAAATTTAAGTAACACAAAGTAAGATAACATATTTAATGTTTTTATTATAATTTAGTGTAAAATTTCTATTTAAGTAAACTTCCCAGATTAATACTTCCAATCAGTAGATACTTTAGGGACAATATCAATTATTATCATCAAGCATCTATATTTATGCTAAAACCATAAAAGTCTTGAGCTAGGGTGTAGTCCAAGCTCATTCTCTAGCGAAATTAAGTAAAACATGGACTAATTGCGAGAATAATTGCTATAACTAAAAGAAATGTAATGGTCCATCCTCCACCTGTTAGGAGTAAAAGCGATATCTTGTTGTAACAGAGAAAATAGATAATAGGAAACCAAGATACTATGTGGAATATGATACCTTACACTAGACATTGTGAATTAAAATGACAAATACAAAGGGAGTCCTCACCTTTGTCCCTTCACAGCCCTTGATGGAAATACTACAACATTTTTTATAGATAATCCTCTCTAACCTCCAAGGAACTATTAAATAAAAGCTTTAAATAACTACCACTAAACTACCCTAACCTACCACTAAACATGGGATAAAGTATTGAAAATAACTATCAGCCCTCTCTGAATTGCCAGAAACTGCCCAAACTGCTCTGCCTCTTGCCTCCTATCTCTATCAATACTCCGGTTGTCGAAACAGCCTTGCCCCCAAGTCTGGAGATGAAGGCTAAATATTCGACTTGAATTGGTGGAGGTTCATACTCCCATTTACTGACCAGAGAAACATAGAAGAACAAAAGATTACGTCTTAATTTATGGACAAACAAACACTGTACCTTAAATATATAGCCGAACAGAGGCGCTGATTTAGTCTTTTCCAAATTTTGCGGTTGACAACTTATTAAATATTCTGATAATGTCGTTACCCCACTTGTTTGTAGCCCAAAAACTTTTTCGCTGTGTGATTGCATTGCTTCAATTTGGAGGAAAATTGTTTGAGATTCAGTTTCCCACTCATCCTGATCATTTCCATCATCATCAACAACGTCATCCTCCTCAACCTCTTTGAACGTCAATGTTGCCTCGCCTGGAAAAGCAACCAGCGATGGTGGCTGGGAATAGCTGAAACAGTCGGTGAAGGGCTGTCTGTGGGTTCCACGAGCACCAGAGGGGCTGGAAGCACCTCGACACCGTAGCGTTTGTCAAGGAGCGAAAACTTCTTCGTGACCTGAGAGGTGGGAAGTTCCTTGACATCCTAGCGTTTGACAAGGATCGAAAACTTCTCTAGCGCTTTAAATCTTTCTTGCATCGCCCTCTCCGAACCTTCAATCCTTGATTCTTGATTTCGTGTGTCCTCCATGGCTTCGATTCCGAGCTCACCGCACCATTTTGTTAGGAGTAAAAGCGATATCTTGTTGTAACAGAGAAGATGGATAATAGGAAACCAAGATACTATGTAGAATATGATACCTTACACTAGAAATTGTGAATTAAAATGACAAATACAAAGGGAGTCCTCACCTTTGTCCCTTCACAGTCCTTGCTGGAAATATTACAATATTTTTCATAGATAATCCCCTCTAACCTCCAATGAACTATTAAATAAAAGCTGGAAATAACTACCATTAAACTACCCTAAACTACCACTAAACATGGGAATAAAGTATTGAAAATAACTATCAGCCCTCTCTGCATTGCCAGAAACTGCCCAAACTGCTCTGCCTCCTATCTCTATCACCACCACCAATGCTGCCTTCATCCTCCACCACCGCCACCACCCTCCAACCCTGCAGTCACCCCCGCCACTTGGTTGAACTGAACGGCCCCTAAGTACTTGCTAATGCACACTTAGACATTGAATTATTAACAAAAACCAAAGATTTCATTTTAATTATAGAATTTGGAGGATATGTTCATTAACTAATCCTTAGAAGTTTTTTTGTCAAAGATGGATTTAAAATCCATAACATTCTTTGTGAACTATGTTCAAAGTGAGCATGATGGAAATTCCACTTAATATGGTATTACCATTTGAAATCCTTCCCCGAGTAACCTTCTCAAATTCTCAAATCAAATCTTTCGATCCAAACTCAACATAAATGAATTGATGTTTAATTTTCTAGAAGAGTTCAGTGGGATTTATTGTTAGTTTTATTTATTTCTTTATTTATTATTTTATTTTTTAATATTTTTAGGGGGGAGGGGACTTTGTTTAGTTCATCTTAACTGAGTGTTTGTAAAATAAATATTACCTAAAACTTAAACAAACAAGAGGAACTAGTTTCTACTGTTTAAGTTCCGGTGAATGCATCCATATGAACCAGATAATGGAGCAGACCAACTTTTTACCGAAGGATGAATGATATATATAACGTGTGTGTGTCCCCTTCAAATGACATAACAAAAGATAGGCTTAGATTTTGAATTTGGCTAGGAAGTATGTATCCATATGTTAGGATAGGGGACTTTGAATTATACTTTTAGATTCCAGAGCTGTGTGCATAAATTTCAGATGCAGTTTTCTTAAATAGCATGCTATTCATCTATCATATATATGTTAACTACAGGACCAGGCTAGAAAAGCCTTAGAAAGGGCGCTTGGTGGAAAGAAAGCAGAGTTGGAGCAATGGGATAAAGAAATTAAAAGGAGAGAGGAAGCAGGTGGAGGAGGAAATTCTGGGGGAGGTGGTTGGTTTGGATGGCATAGATGGTTTGGTGGATCTGATGATGGTCATTTCTGGCAGGAAGCACAACAAGCAAGCCTTACAATTTTGGGCATTCTTGTCCTGGTAACATCCTTCTCAATATCATTCCAGAACTTTTTCTTTTGGGCCATGTCTGTCTTTATTCTTCTCTTTCTTCTGGAACTTTATTTTTGCATTGATACAGTACCTGATCGTGGTAAAAGGGGATGTGCTGCTTGCTGTCATTTTCAATCCTCTATTGTTTGCTTTGCGAGGGACACGGTCTGTATTTGCCTTCTTGACATCAAAGATTACAAATCAAAGTGGGCAAAGTTTTGACACTCCACAAGAGGAAGTGGTTGTACATGTTTCTGCAAAAGAGCGAGTGGTTGGAAAATGGGGAAGCAATTGATTTTATTCCAGGTGAAATATGTGCATCCTAGTACAGATATCATATTTTTCATAAAAATAGCAAAATGGTATGTGCACCATGCATAAAAGTTATTGATTTGAATCAAATGAATTTATATATACTCACATAGGGGGTGGTTAAAATAAAAACTTTGTTATTGTAAGAACGTGAGAACACTTGCATTGAAAAAAATCACCCCCCAGGATTCGAACTTCCACCATAGATCTTCACGATCGAATGACTGAAAATAGTTCTCAATTCTCATAATAAGAATGGTTTTATTTATTCTAAAAAATAAAGTTTTTATTTGAACCCTTTTCTTATCTATCAAAAAAATATACCGACTTTTTTCACAATTTTGACAAAACTTAGATTTATAAGAATTCTTATATATCTTATATCAAATAAATAATACCTAAATGTCATATATAAATACTAATTAACTAAAGTATCTTTCGAAAATAAAGATAAGTAAGGTTATTATAAGTATCTCAAAATTTGTAAGATTATTAAAACAGTAATAATAGAACTAGATAAGGAGCTCTTTCTTACATTCTGGAAGGATTTGGATTCTTTGATTTGGTGTGATCATTTTATATCGCACCAAGTTTGTTTGGTCGTATTCAATGCTTTCAGTATGGTCCGTTTGGATAATCCTGTTATGCTTTTGTGTCTTCACCGTTATTAAATGTTTACTGGAATTTGTACACAGCCAAATATATTTAGCTTGTACATGGTTAAAGAGGAAGTTTTTTTGTTGCAATATTATCTGTGTGTTTTGGTATATACTTGTATCTTGCGTAAAACATGTATTGTTGTTGTTTTTTATTTAGCATGATATTAGGTGAATATAAACACGAAAATGCTCATACAGCTATGGCAATTATCTTGGAGAATCTCTCTAAGATAATAGGGAGTCACTAAGTAATATCTTCTCCAATCAAGAATATCACTGTTTCTGATAAGGGATCTGTTTTTATGATCTTACAATCACATCAAAGAATCAATTTGATTCTAAATAGTTTTTATTACGTAATTTTTAGCGATTGCTGACTTTCTTAGCATGTACTATTTTGGCTATATTCTCTTATTAATGGCTCCTACAGCGGATCTAAATCAGAAGGATTCTTGATTAGATATTGCGGAAAACACCTAGGCACGGAGTCTACTCCTTATGTCATGTTCGTTTTGCAAGATTCATTGTTTATTTGACTCGTTTTGGTCAATTATGCATTTGCTGCAACACAAAACGTGCTCTTGGGAGTATGATGTATCCTAACCCAATATCTGATTACAGGTGCATACGGTGAAGATCTTTCTTCAGAACATTGCACAAGCACGCACCTTTCATGCTATAAAATGAGATTGTGAAGAAGACGACAAACAACACTGGGGCGAGGCAGTTTGGATTGCAAGGTCATGGTTTTTATTTCTAATTTATGTGACGATATCTGAGGTTGTGTAGGATCGTTGCATTCAGAGATATCCGTTGTCATAACGATGTTTAGGTCTGCAGTTTTTGTGGGACATAAGACCTCCATGTGAGAATATGTTGGCATGATTGGCCACAAAATGGTGGAGAAATCGTGCCCCATTACACCTACATAAAACCTTTTCTCCACACCAATACAGACAGCATTATCATATTATGGGTTAGAATTGTCCTAACTATTGAACATGCATCCAAATAATTATATGGGCTCCTTTTTTTACTTGGGGAGTGGGGTTTGATCCCTTGCAAGAAAGGAGGTCAAACATAGGCCCCTCTAATAGAGCCATAATTGCTATTAACTATATTCTTCAATTCGTGTGAATTTGTCGCACAAGTCGTTCTGGTATAGACGTCTCGTTGGGATAATTGTTTCTGGACGTCATCATTCTAAGTAATTCCACTTCCCTAGTTTGCAACTCTAGTTAATTCAGGGTGAACCTTTGATAGGTGAATTAATTTAAGCCGATTAGAATGAGATTTTTTTATTATTATTCACAAACACGACTTTATCAAATACCAAGTAAAACACCATGCAGTTTGGCAACTATGGGTATTCATACCATGAATGATAAATAAACGCTCTTTATATCAATATAACGTGTTTTATTTTATTTGCAATCTATCCATAACAAAATATTTAAATAATGACGGTAGATTCCCTTACTCAAGCAAAGAAGACGAGTTTATGTTTGTTATTTAGGCAATAAACGATTGGTCACAGCCTCATGATGCAAGTAATTGGCCACATGATATTTTCTTCAATATTATTCGTTATATATAATGATATATAGATACAGCGAATTGATTGACGGCAAAAAGAAAAAAAGTGGCAAATGTAATGTAATAAGACTAAGTCAAACATTGGCAACGAAATCCGACATCCACTTTCAACAGACTACAAAACATCCTTTCTTTTTGACTGCGACGAAGCAAAAACCTTTTATCCGTAGAAACCGTAAAAACCCGGTCACTAAAAAGTAGAAACACCATTATAGCATGTCAAGTTCAGAAAAAATTAAAGTGAAAAAGCAATTGCCACATGAAATATCAAGTACGTCGGCTACTGAGACACGAGGAGTTTTTACACAGTGCAATTGGGTGCACGTATACCGCACTCAATGATTGGCCAATTGCAGCCACACGTCAATCCTAGGCTGTCTCTTTTGAAACAAGTGCAACTGAGTGACCTTCACGATCTCTCTCTCTCTCTCTCTCTCTCATCCTTAAGTATTTTTTCGGAACGGATATTTGTTGTCATACATTGGCTCCTCATTTATTCGCAATCCCGGATCACCACACGACTATTTCTTAATCCAATTTGAAGCATCTCAAGAATCTCTCTTTCATTTCTCTCTCATCTTACAATTTTTGTTCCTTTGTTCCGTTCTTGATGTCGTTTTCTTGTTAGTTCTTCGCAGGCGTTATCCTTTGTTTGTGGGGCGTGTTTTTTCCTTTTGTTTTATCTTTACCCTTTGTCGGATTCTGTTCCTTTAAAAACATTTAACTTCGATAATCTGTCATCTTTAACTTCAGTCTATATAAAAATTCATTCTTGCGGCCTCTTTTTTCCAGTTCCTGTTTATTCTTATCACATTTTGTGCGGGGAAGAAGAATCAAAGTTTCTCTCTGTATTGCGCCTTTCGGGATTCTTGAAAATTGTGTGAATTTCTTGTTGATGTCTTTGGCTGTTGGAGTTGCTACGAGTTCAAAAGGCATGGGATTTGATGATAACAAAGGTGATGGCGAAGAGGGCAACCCGGTTCATAACCCGGAACCGGAAACCGAGGATGAAGACGACGATGATACCGAGGCCAAGATTCAGTTGGGGCCTCAGTGCACTCTCAAAGAGTTGTCTGAAAAGGACAAGGTTTGTCTCTTCTACCTTAACTAGGACAAAGATTCTCTCTTTTTGTTTTATTTTTCAAGGATCTTGCCCTCAACTTGCAATTTTGTGCTGTTTTGTGCTGACAATTTAGGATGATGAGAGTTTGAGAAGATGGAAGGAACAGCTTCTTGGAAGCGTGGATATAAACTCTGTTGGAGGTGATGGTTTTCTTGCTTTGATGAATTTTAATTTCCATTGCACATTCAAATGATAATGATCAGTGTCATTACAGTCACAAGTACAGAAGAATGTCAGGAATCTTTATATGTTTTTTTGCTTCTCAATTCTGCAATATTGAACTCAAAATACTTGTAGATCTTAGTATAGTTGTCAAGATGCAGAGAGTGGATGAAACTAGAGAGGTTTGTGTGTACTTAAGACAGAGTTGAAACAAAACAAAAAAGTTTTGAGTTTTTTTGCCTCATTGGTTCAATCTGTGTCCACAATAGTCACATTGCCACATGTAGTCATTTCTGCCTAAAGATAGTTTCAAATTTGATCACTGTCTTGGCCTTCCTCACTATTTGCCCCCTTCTTCACTCTGAATTTGGGGACCCATACTTGTATGTAAGATCCTTCAAATGCTTAGTCTGGTGGTATTGTCAGCTCTTGCAACAAATTATATCCAATGATCTTTTCAAAGCCTTTGAATGCAAATAGAAGTAGGTCTTGCATATAATATGTGATTCTGTATATATTGCAAGTGTTCCACTTTTGGCCATAGTTTTCTTAAAGATGTTTGGTAGTTGCTCCATTGATTGTTTTCAAGTAAATAGCAGGCACATATACCACTGTTAGGCAATCTGATGTCGTTCTAATCTATAGTGGAATAATTTATGTAGATTATTAACATACTCTTCCCCTCTGATTCTGCATTGTAGAAACACTTGATCCAGAAGTGAAAATCGTGAGCCTGACGATTAAAACTGTTGGTAGGGATGATATTGTTCTTCCAATCCCCGAGGATGGGAACCCGAAAAACCCCTGGTTTGTACTAAAAGAGGGAAGCCGGTACAACCTGGTGTTCACGTTCCAGGTCAGCAACAATATTGTATCTGGCTTCAAGTACAAGAACAATGTCTGGAAAACCGGCATTAAAGGTTGCTTCCTCTTGTCTGTCAGTCTCTGTAACATTTTGCCATTTAGCCTAACAACATCACTAAAGTTGGTTGTTTTCCAAACTTTGTTTTCAGTGGACAACACGAGAGAGATGATCGGAACCTTCAGCCCTCAGCCGGAACCTTATACACATGTAATGCCAGAAGAGACTACACCTGCTGGAATTTTTGCTAGAGGTTCATATTCAGCAAAAACTCAGGTAACTGAACCATTATTTTTGAGTTGCATATGTGTTTTGTTGAAATGCAAAAGAAGAGTGTGCCATTATGGTATAAAGTATTATCTTGTTTGCTGTGTTAACTATTTGATGCTTACATATCAGAATTTCAGAACTAATAAATAAATTTTCAAATTATATACTCAGCTTTCCATTAAATATCTGCAGAAGTAGGTAGAGAAGGACCACCTCTTTATGACCCAGATAATGAACCATGACTGAATGATTCTTGATCTTTCGACATCAATGTTGTAAACTTATTAGATAGACTATCTTAACTGTGTGAAAGTTCAAATTTCTGGTCTTGACAAGTTGTTCGCTGATTTCTGTTTGTATGCTGAAAGATTTAGCAAGTATGTATGCTTCCACTGTCACCACCACCATCTTTTAACCCTGTGTTTTCATGACTACTGCAGTTCCTGGATGATGACAAGAGATGCTACCTGGAGCTGAATTATTATTTCGAGATCAAGAAAGAGTGGCAGTAGACATTAACGAACGGTCCATGTTAGACATTTCCTGTGCCCTGAGGATGTACCTTGTTTCAGTGTTTTTAAAGTATTTTTTCATCGATTGTTGGTATGTTGTGTGATGAGATGATAGAACGAGGAGGTGAGATTGGTTGCTGAGATGACAAAGTGGATAATACATTTTAGCATTAGATCTCATTGATTTGTTGATTGTCTTGCAATAAACTTGTGCTTGACCTCCAACAATTCACTTGTGTTTCTCTCTCCCTCCCCCTCCCCCCCCTCCTCTCTCTGTGCCCTTTTTATCAAGTTTCTTGTATGTTTCCATTATTACTAATATGCATGACCAGGGTGTTGGATCTTCTATTGCTTTTGCTTTTGCATTTTTGTGGTGTTCGTGTATCGAAGGACGCGTCTTGTATTGATAAGATTAAAAATGTTATACTATGGAATATGTGGAGAGTCGAGAATCATATAACTCTCATGTCGATTAAAAGTAAAATGTAAGTCTTGCTTTTATTTGATTTGCTTCCTACTAAATAATTGTATACTACGAAATATACGGCCCCGACATAAATAAATAGAGTACACCATATAAGAAAACAAAATAAGTAAGGAAATTGACCCCGCATGTCATCAACGTCAATCCAAGTACCATCAATCGGGGGTACTCTCACCCATTGAACCAGCACCTGGCTCACGGTCTAGCCATCTCGAGTAATCGTGCGACAATGAAGTACCCGTTTGGGCAAATAAGGGGGGTCGATGCTAAGGAGCTCCTCCGGAAGAAAAGGTTCGGCCAAAGTGGTGCCGATTGCCTTTTTAAGAAGGGAAACATGAAAAACATGGTGAATTTTGGACCATGCTGGAAGTTGTAAGCGATAAGCTACTGGGCCGAGGCGCTCGATATTCTGAAATGGACCGTAAAAATGAGGCGCGAGTTTCCGCGTATGTTCCTGAAAAATGGATTTTTGTAGGCGTGGCCGAAACTTGAGGTAGACCAAGGTGCCCACCGAAAATTCCACATGACGACGATGTTTGTTGGCCGAGCGCACCATGTGCTATTGCGCGCGTTCTAGATGGAAACGCAAATCTAAGAGGGCGACATCTCGTACGCGAAGCTCTCGAGCTACTACAGGCACACAAATCTCGTCCGGGAGGAACTGTCGAGTGTTGGAGGGGGTCGCTCATAAACTATCTCAAAGAATGTGGTATGAGCGGCTGTTTAAAAACTCATATTATAGCAGAATCTGCACATCCCAGTCATTTTCTCCACTCTGTGGGTCAATCGGACGAGAAGCAACGCAGAAAGGTCTCGAGACATCTATTAAGCACCTCTGTTTGACCGTCGGTTTCAGGATGATAAGCCAAACTCATCGCAATGACGTTCAGCTAGGCAGAACAATTCGCGCCAGAAAATACTGAGGAATATTGGGTCTCGGTCGGAGATGATCGATACTGGAAACGCGTGTAAGCGCACGATTTTCTAGATAAAAGCTTTTGCGGCCTGGTTGTCCCAAATTGGGTGGCGCAAGCCGATAAAATGCGTGCATTTGGACAGGCGGTCAATGACCACCATGACACAGTCGATTCCGCTCGTGCGTGGTAGCTATATAATAAAGTCCATGCTGATGTCGTCCCAGATTCGGGTGGGAATTGGCAAAGAGGACAGGAGGCTGGCGAGGGCCTAGTGTCGTTGTTTCGTTGACATATGGTACATACATTGACAAATTGCGTGACATGTTTAATCATGAACGTTAGCAGCGATGCGTCAATATGATCGATAGGCTTCGCCATGTCCCCCGCTGGGCGTGCTGTGATACTCAGATATTAATTTAGGGATCCAGTCCGATTGAGGTGGCACTACTAAGCATCCTTTGTAGAATATGATTCTGTGAAATAGTGTATAATGTTTGCTTGTTGGTTTGCCCTGTTCGAGATCCCTTTTTATGGCAGCGAATGTGGGATCCTCGATAAAGGAAAGAAATGTTGTGTATGAATCACTCACATATTCTTCTGAATTATATGTATATGCGAGATTAATTTGGAAAATCAGTAGAGATATGCAAGAAAAACTATTTTAATTGGAAACATTCATCTTATAGATTCCATTTTGAGAGAGTTGAAAAAGCACTATCACGTTGAAAGGTTCTATACATCTGCCCTTTCTCAACGCATTTCTTTAGACAAAGACTCCGTTTTTTTCCTCTTTTTGGATGGTAACTCAGAACATGGAGTGTGAATCAAACCCATGTTTGATTTCTAGGTCCTGTTGCACAGCTGACCAGTCGAGCCAGACCAGTATGGATATGGCTGGGCATGTTCTGTCAGTTTGAGGCTGTGTGGTTTGATCATCCTTCATGACTCTAGATAACGCATCGGTGACACGATTCAGTATTACTTCCTTGTAGGTGATCGTGAAATCGTATCCCAGGAGCTTGCCAGCCCAATTTTGTCGTGTTGGCTTTGTCAATGGTTGAGAAATGAGGTGTTTGAGGCTGCGTTGGTCTGTTCTGATAAGAAATTTATGTCCTATGAGGTATGGGCGCCAGTGTTGTATGGCTAGTACAAGGGCCATGAGTTCTTTTTCATTTTGCTGACTTTGAGAGACATCAAGTTGATACTGTCTTGCTAAAATATGCGACCGACTGTTGTTGTTGCATTAGGACGGCCCCGAACTTACGACCTGAGGCGTCGCATTCGACCACAAATTTTTGGGTTAAATCCGGTATGCGCGGGACTAGGGCGGATGAGAGGGCTGTTTTGAGCGTGCCAAAGGCTATTTCGGCTTCCGCCGTCCATGTTAGTGCCTTCATGTTTGTTTTCTTGAGTAAATTGGTTAATGGGGCAGCGATCTTCACGTAATCTTTGATAAAGCGGCGATAGTATCCCGTGAGGCCGAAGAACCCGCAGACTCCTTGTACAGTCGTACTGTCGTTGGGGTGGGCCAACGAAGTACAATTGAGACTTTTATCGGGTCCATGCACACGCCTTCGCTGAAAACGACGTGACCTAAGTACTCGATTTGTTGTCGCCCTCATAGACACTTTTTGGGGTTGATTATCAATATGTTTTCTTGCAAGATGTTTAGTACCTGACGAAGGTGGTGTATATGGTCTGTCCATGTACGATTGTAGACCAAGATATCGTCGAGAAAGACCAGCACGAATTTGCGTAGTAAGGGTCAGAAGATGTCATTCATTAAACATTGAAAAGTAGGGGCATTTGTGAGGCCAAAAGGCATGACCAGGAATTCGTAGTGTCCTGAGTGGGTACAGAACGCGGTTTCGAGTACGTCATTTTCCCGAACTCTTATTTGGTGGTATCTCGCTCGCAAATCCAGCTTGTTGTACCATCGGTAGTCGTGTAATTCATCTAGATGTTCCTGTATCACCGAAATCAGGTATTTTTCGGGTACAATACACTTGTTGAGCTCCCGATAGTCGACACAAAAATGTCATGATTCGTCTTTCTTGCGGATTAGAAGGACGGGACTGGAGTAAGGGCTTGTGCTGGGTTGAATAATACCCGCTGCTAGCAATTCGGCGACTAGAAGCTTCATTTCATCCTTTTGTAGGTGATTGTATCAATATGGTCGAACTGGTATGGGTTGTGAGCCTGGTTGGAGCACGATGCGATGATCAGTTGTGCGTTGAGAAGGTAGTCTGATAGAGGGGAAGTCACTGTTGGAAATTGGGTCAGGAGACTTTGTAGTTGTCGGCGTTAGTTGGTGTCGAGTGTGCCGTCGATTTCTATGGGTCGTTCCACCTCTTCGTCGGACATGGCCCACAACATCCAGCATTCTTCGGATGTGGCCATGGTTCGAAATTCGAGTGCAGTGCATTCCTTCTTTGTCAGGGCAGGGTCACCATGGAGTTTGATTTGTTGTTCGACTATTCTGAATTCCATTGTTAGTGTGCGCCAATTAGCCTTTACTTCGGCCAAGGTTGCCAACTATGAGATTCCTATAATCACATCCACTCCCCGTAGGGGAAATACATAGCAGGATATGGTAAAATTGGTATTGGCTAAGGTGAGTGTGATATTGTCGCATATTGCCGCCACTCTGGATTCGGGTTTCTCCATCTCTAACTTTGAATGTTGTGGCTTAATAGTGAAATTATGACGTAATAGCTAAATGGAGTTGTATTTGATTTTTTGAGGATTCAATTATGAATTTGACATGATTGAGTCATGGAAGTTTCTTTTTAGTAATGAGGTCTTTTAGTTCAATTCTTACTTAAATGTGGATTATAAATTTTTTAAATACAATTCTATTTATTTATATATGATATAGTTTGTATTAGTTTCATTTGAATATATGCTAGTCTTATAATTTGCAATAATTTCGTTATCATACGAATAATTAATTGTAATAATCAATTAATGATATGATATCCATTTTATCTCTTAAAGAACGGCTCAAATTGAATTATCTGTAATGACTATTGTTTAATTGAGCCTCAGACCCTGAAGGAATGTCTAAAACCAAAAATTACATAAACTCAACCTTCTTTTATGGAGAGGAATAAACTCAAGTTTTTTAACAGCAGATATAGTGATATTATCATATTTATATTATTGTATTATGTCTCCTAGCTAAAGTAAAAGCTTATTCATAATTTAAAATTAACTGGCTCTAAAGCTATCAACTATTAGTGAATTTTAGTTTCTTTCTATAATCTTTAAAAATGATATTTAAATACATAAACTCTCCGACAAAATTAAAACAGATTTATCACTCAAAATTGATGATGTGGTATTAAATAAATGAAGTGGTGAATCCAATAATAAAAATGACATTGTTTTGGTTATTAAAAATTAATAATCAAAAATTAAAATTCAACTAATAATTTGAATTTATAGAAAATTTCATAATGCAATTAAAAATCAGAATTATATTTATATCAATACTGGTTAATGATTATTTTTATTTTACTTACATTTAATTATATATAAGTAGGGATGTCAATTTAGCTCGAAACATATGGGTTGACCTCATTAATCCGACAAACCGACAGGGTTGGGGTTGAAAAATTATCCGAAAAAATTTCAACCTGAATGACCCTAAACCGAATAACACGCAACCGAAGATAGCCCGAGCCCCATAAAGTTGACCCGAAAATTAGTGAGTTCTCGTTATTTAATTTTCAAACTTCATTACTTTAATTTTTTCAAGCTTTTGAAAATTTGTATAATAAGAACTTTTTTTCGAATATGTATAAAAATGTATTTTGAAAATTTATGTTCACAATTTAAATATTTTATATTTTACTATAATATTTAATATAAAACGTTTAGATTCAAAATTTAAAAAATAATAATCATTTATGAAAATATATGTTCTTAAATCTCTAAGATATGGTTTTGAGTTGAAATGACATATATTTATGGATGTATTTATTTATTAAAAATATATAATTATCAAGATTAATATATTAATTAAAAAAATCACAAAATAATTTTGAGCCCGATTAACCCGATGGAATAGCCTTAAATCCAACAATTTGGGGTTAAAGTTGAGAATTTATAGCTCAAAAAAATCACAACCCACCCATAACCAAATAGTCCGACAAATCCAAGCAGGTTGGCCCTAACCTGAGCGGGTTAGCCCAATTCAATTGGCAAAATTCTTGATTTGGGTCAATGTAGAAAAAAGGTTCCCGAAATGGGAACCTTTTTTTTGTGTTCCGGAAATGGGAAAGACGCATTCCCGAAATGCGTCTTCACTTAAGTGAAGACGCATT
>JAYDZE010142684.1:0-22712 GCA_034509125.1 Monilaria moniliformis
GTGGGAGGTGAAGTTAGATTAACAACATTTTCAATATTAAATATATTTTAATTTATAAATAATGTGAAATTATAAAATACTCTTAAGATTTTTCAAGAATATTGGGGGGCCCATGGACCCCCCATTCCCTAATGTGGCTTCGCCACTGCATCCGACGAACCATGTTGATATTCCAGAGTCAAAATATGAATATGTGAATTTTTTTTATAAATAATTCTAAAAGATATTTTTTATTATTCATCTTTTCATTCATAAAATAATACTTCATTCAACCTGTTTTACACGATGGGCTATCCTAATGTCCCACTCTAGATGTACCATTTTATTTTCAAGTAAGAATCTTTGTGGGGGCATATTCACTTTTAACACTACATATATACAATGACATCACTTAATAATCCAATTAACTGTATCAAAAAAATGTGACATTTTAAATGGAATGAACAGAGTATTACTTTAGAATTCATAATGATGTTTTTTTTTTTTTTTACTTTAGTAAAAAAATTTGAGGAACTTATGAATTTAGTATTATGCTAAACTTCATTTTCTTCGAATGAATGGATGATTATCAGACATAAAAAATTTTTATTCGAGAAAAAAAATAAATCAATTTTCCATAAACTCCAATCATCAACTATTATCCTAATTGGCCGACATCTCTCTCAATATTTTTTCTTCCATCATGATAATAAAATTAATTTCTTATAATTCTAAATGTGGATTTGAGAAATCATCTAATCTCTACATTTATTATTTATGTACCATACATAAAAATATTTACGTAATAGTAACGAAGAATTTGTTACTTTTTTTCGACATTCCTTTTTTTTCCCCCTTGAAAAATAACTATTTTTTTTTTCTCTCTCTGAAGAAACATCTCTCTTTGATTAAAAAGAAAAAAAAAAAAGAAAACGAAAAAAGGATTTTGCACAATGTGAGGACATGATAGGGCAAACCCCAAAACGGGTAAAACATAATCGAATCATAAAACTTTTTCATCCTTGCGGTCAAAAATAAAAGGGATAATCTCTCTCTCTCTCTTCCAGTAGTTAAACTATTCCATTTTTTTATTTGATCATTTTATTCTCTAATTTTATATATTTAACTCTTGACAAATGGTGGTGTGTATTAAAATTATATGCAAAATTAATTATTAACTTCAGAAACGCACATAAAGCGCGAATGCGTTTAACTGCAAACAATTGTATCAAAAAGTAATAAAGCGCAAACTTAAAATTGATAAATAATTCACACCCGCTATTAAAATTGTAAAATTAAGCGGCTATCTTTTTTATGTATAAAATAATTAATTAATTTTAATATATTTTATTTAATACATATTTAATTATTTAGTAAATTTTTATTATATTTGATCATTCATTAAATTTTAATATTTTGTTAATATATATTTAATTATATTTTATCATTCAATATATTTAAATAGTTTTTGTATAACATAGAATAAATTATATATATATATATATATGGATGTATTCATTTACGAACGCATCCTTATTTCAACTAATTAAAGCCATTGAATTTGGTGATCTAATGGTCATTAATTAGTGACACGTGACAATATTTTTTAATTGATTTAGAATGGAAATGCTAATCTAGTAATTAAAATTGCATAACATCATAACTAACACATTTTAATTCATTTTTCAGGAAAGAAATCGCATAATATAATTCTTGTCATATTTTAATGCTATTGACAGTTTTTTTTTTTAAATTATCACGTTTTCTGTAATTATCATATTCTAGTGTGTTGAATAAATGGCACGTGTATGTTGTTGACCGAGATTTGTCTTATGATCATATGTTTGGCTCACGTGTAATGATACTCATACAACTATGTAATGATATTATGATAATACAGTAACTCATGGAAATATCATTGTAGTTTATTATCATCATTTGGTTTTCACAGTATCATCATAAACAATATAAAGGCCACATTCAAACAATATCACGATGCAACGTATTTTTTTTATTAAAAATGTCTACAAAAACTAGGGTTTTAAGGGAAGAAAACGAAATGAAGGTGGAATGAAGTATAAAATGTGTTCAATCATTTTAGAAAATGGAAGATGAAGCACATAAATGATTGGGGTCGTGTTCAAAATTTTATGCCGAAAATCTCGGACATTTCCAAAACTAACGCGCGTTTTTTTGTGTTAGATAGACAATATTATCCTTGTGATGATATTGTTATAAGGTTGTAATGATTCCGTGAAATTAAATCTGGATCATCTATTTTCGAATCTTATGGCTTATATTAAGTCTTAGTTCTGATCTACGGGGCGGTTTGACACTAGTGTGACCATATATATATATATATATATATATATATATATATATATATCAATATGTGTTATAGCATTTCGGCTCGACCAGTAGTCTGACTGATCCGACCGGTTAAACCATGAACCGTTAGTTTCGCTGGTTCGCTTACCAGTCCGATTTTTAAAACATTGGTTTGTGGTGTTTACACTTTATCGGCTGACATTTTGCTTTTAGTCTTCGGGTTTTATTGAAAAATTATTACAGTTGCAATGGCCAGATCAAGCGACTGCAAGATGATGACATACAATCTAATGTCCTCGAATTAGTTGGGCCGAATGTCCACAATCCACATATTTTACCTGCCCTGCAGATCCAACTGCTACGCTTGGTATCAAGCTTCCGTTCTTGGTTATGATTGTAAAACATATGAAGAAGTACTTCACATTTGAGATTCATGTGCTCGATGATAAAAATGTCCGCAGAAGATTCTGAGCTTCTAATTTTCAAGTCTGTAAGTAATTTAATCCATAACAATTTTCGTATTGAACCCACAAATGCCTGTATTTTTTAGTTTTTCCTATTAAGTAATTTTGTATCAAAAATATTTCTACATACGTGCTATTTGCGATTATTATTACTCTCGTCCACTTTGTGCAAATGTGCTATCTAATTTAACAGGACTTGGATTATTTTCTAAGGAAGTTTTTGTGAATCATTTCCTTAAATGAGAATTAAGGGAAACATTCATAAGGACAATTAGTTTCTCAATGAGACCATAAAGCAAACATTCTCTCTCTTCTTTGTTATTTGAGTTATCTATTAGAACTTAGAAGACAATGACTTCATTAGAGCCAAAAGTGACGGTTCTTTATCTGTCTATTTATGATTCTTTTTCTCTTCACCTTTTTATAATTTTGTGGTTGTTCGGTCCTCTTTTATGTGTTGTTCTGTAATTTCTCTTGAACTTAGATTTGACTATTTGAGTGGAATATTCATAATGCAGATACCCTGAGATTGAATGGTTGGTCTCTGGTCGGAATGAAATCAAGGTATGTCAAACTATTAGTAGTGACTGGATTTAAACTCTTGAATCCAGTCACTACTAATGTGTGAAAATTCTAAATTCAGACAAAATAATGTTAATATTGGCAAGTAACCCAATGTATAATATGTAGTAAGATACAACATTTACCAAAAAAAACAGATTGAACTAATTCTAAAATAGATTCAGTTGGTGTTAGTAATGGGTTAGGATACAACATCTAAGTCAGCATCAGCATCAGCATCGGCCATTCCTGTATCTCCTTCAATTTGGCCTGCTTCCAAACCGCCGTCGGTATCAGAGTTGTGTTTCTGATGTTCATCACCCTCACCACTTCCACTACTACCATCACCATCCGCACCCATAGCGCCCTCAACATCGTTTCTGCCCCCGTCCATCTCGGTCTCACTCGCAGGTGTTGCAATCTGCCCCAAGCACCAAAGGTTAGATAACAGAGCCTCCATTGGAGATGCATGCACAGTTATCTGCCACTCGTTCATCAAATGGACCACAAACATCGACTTGACCATTTTCATATTTCATCTATTTTTGATGTTTTTGTTATTACCTTGTAGTAATTGTTTTGGTTGGAAACAGACTTATCCTTGGTGTATAACATTCCTATAGATGCAGAAAATTTATCGTGCATGCGTACCCTCCTGATAGTACCCCGTAACTTTATACTACTGCAGCTACTTTGATAAAAACTTGGTATGTGGAAATTAGTGCTGATAATTTTTCAGTTGTATGACCAGTCAAGATTTGCAAACAGGAATCACATTATTTTCTCAAAATAGTTTTTTGCACGAACAAAAATTGGGTTTTGTAGTTAACCACCCTATGCAGAATATCAAGCTACACAATGAAGGTGAAATCTGGAGATATGTGAATTACCTGAGTGTCTTCTACTTGCTGCGTGGAGCCTTTCGTCTCTTCCTTCTTGGCACGCTTGGTTCGATCACCTGGTTTAGCTTGATATTTTGATCGCACTTCAAGCGGCAAAAGTTCCAAGGGAACAACCCCTTCAATGCCATGTTCAGTGAACTACAAATAGAACAATTGAGTTAATCTTTAATGTACAGATGATTAAATACAATATCTTAGCCATAGAAAAAATAGACATACTCTAGAAAATCCTTCCAAATCTTGCCGAGCAGAAAACCTTAAACCTTTCCAGCAATATACCTGCAATGGCATTTGAAACACTTGGATAATGTTAAAAGGAAAAGTGGTTACTGTTCAGACAAGATGAGTTCTTCAAAGCATCAAATTGGTGGTTCGAACACTTAAAACGAGGACCTCGGCAGCAAAAGATTTGCTCATATTGTGCAACATAGAGCACAAGCACTCGTAAATAAGAATAAACAAGCCAATATGACAAAGATGAATAATGAAACTCACGCAGAGAAAGACTAAACCCAGAAAAAAGTTGAAGGTAAGGAAGAAGTAAAACTGACTCGGCTATTTTTGTGATGATATTCTTCTTCTATTCCAGCAGATTCGTCCATCTGTTGTTTCAAAATTAGAGAACAAAATACAAGTCTGCACAAGAGCTTATTTCTTAAAAAGAGGCTAAATGAACTCACATCTTCAGCCAACGGTTTCCAGTAATCCATGATGGCAGGAGTACGGACACGTTGAGGATCTGTAAGAGCATTCTGAAGAAATAAACCATTAATCACTAACAGAAAGGAACAGTTATAGATCACATACTGGTAAGTTGTGTCCTTTCTAGAATGTCGCATTCAGTCCCAAGGATTTATGTGAAAAGTGGCAAGATTTAAAAATTAGCAAGAGCTATCAATGTCTAAATACAGGATGCTAGTATTAAAAATTGAATTATAAGTTAACCAGACAACCGTAAAATCACTACCACAATATCTATCAGGCTTTACTTAGTATATAATGAACTGACAAAAAGCAAGGAATCTAAAGAAAGTATAAAAAATATGAGAAAATTACCGGGTTCTGATCAGCCCATTTCCACAACTGCGACAGTTCTTTATTTCCCAATCTCCACCGTGGTCGACTAATAGATATGCCCAAACAAAGGACGATCAGGGTGAGATAATAATTCAGTAACATCTAAATGAAAACGTACATCTTGGCTATATTCTTACTAGTCTGATCCTCAAAAGCATCTGAAGTTTTAGTTATGCTAGTTCTCCATTATGCTTCTGAAGTTCACCAACGATTACTATCACTATTTTTTGAATCAGATGACTCTCAGAGGAAACACTTGACTCAACAACCTCGCAACACTCACATTAGTAACAACTAACAATCTTTGTTTCTGTAACAGGCGTATACTTTCCCATCAAATTTACTCTATAACAAGTTTTATTTACTATGCATGACTAACATATGTCCCAAATAAAGCATCGCAAACCAGCTCTTGTGGAGTGGCATACATAATGCATGGATGTCTAAAAGATAGGTATTGACCTCAAATAGCCTAATGAAGCTAATTCTGACAGACAATTATAACAATAGTTGATTACCGCTTCCGACCACTGTCTTGAGCTAGCTTTTTCTCCACAGGTGGCTTTTCAAATGCAGGGCAACCATCGCGCTTCCACCAAACCTAGAGAAGGGGTATATGATCAATTTGATAACATAAGAAGCCATAAATAATCAAGCACATTCATAAAAAGCAATCTCAGAAGTCCCATTGGAAACAGATGGAACCTGTGCTACAGATACTTACCCAATTCCTCTCACGCTCCAATATATGCTCAATGCTACGAAGGAATTCTTTCCCCCTAGGAGGTGTCATCTCTAGAAGCTTCTTCACCCGTTCTTCACAATTTTTTATCTCTGCTTTCTAGATCAATAAATGGTAAAAAAGTTACTTTGGAATTCAGGGCACAAAATAAAAACATTTACAAGTGGATGGGGAAGGAAGAACAAGCATTTTATGAGTTTTGCAAGGCTACAAGCACATAGCTCTTTTATGTTATGTCATCTTCACCAAACAAAAAGCAAATAGAAAATCTGGCACATCCGTTCATTATGATTCAATAATTCTTGTATTTTGGACGTTGAGTATGTTTCCATATTGATCTCCCAGGGAAAATGAAAATAATCTCGAATTATAGAATCAAAAAGAGTCTTGTCTCTCAATGCACTCAATCTCGGCCTTGGCTGGTGTACCGTAGGGGTAGCCGAAAGGTAGCAGAGTATAATGGCTTGAATGTGGCATTGATTGAAGATGTTACCCATGATCTTCTGCAGTAAAGACAAAAAGAGAGTGCTGAATGTGGAAGAGTGCTGTACATGGAAGAAGAATTGATGTAGGGAGAAGGAGAGCTCACCGTGACCGTTTCTGCAGTTACATTGTAATAACATTTTATTGTCTTTTAATTATTGTCTTTTGTTGTTAAGATCTAAATAACCCCTTGAGGTTTGTAGAGGGGGGGGGGGGATTATCTTATCATTTGTAAATTTTGTATGGTGAATTCCGTAGCCTTATGTGAAGGAGTTTTATCAATTGTCTTTTACAACTTTCTACAAACACATAGCCTGCGCATTCGAGTGTCATTCACAACTTTCTTCAAACACACAATCTGCATTACTCTTCCTTTTGCAGCTTTGAGCATTAACATGATCTTCATCGTTTTTCACTCTAACAATTTGGTGCGGTGAACGTGGATGCGACTCGCATGGATGCTCGGGTTGAGAGGTTAGAGGAGGCGATGGAGGAACAGGACACCCGTTTGACAGCCATTGAAGCGTGGTTCGATGAGCAATCCGCACGATCCGACCGAAAAACTGCCTACCAAAAGGTGCAATTTGATCAACTTGCCCAACTGCTAACACGCGGACCCCAAATGATACAGGGAAATTCATCTTCAAATTCCACCGGCACGCCACACCTAGAACGTGCACACCCAAGCGCCATTAGCTCTTCAACAAACGATGTAGTTGCCATCATTCAATTGTTCCGATGCCTTTCGTGGTCATGGGTACTTGGAAAACACCATTTTGCGTTAATTATAGGATTTGAACAAGAAAATGGTTTTTTCCAAGTACCCATGACCATAATCTTATAATAAATAATCCTAACAAGTGTTTGTTGGGATGAAGTAGTGTGGAGTATTTGGACCAGACATGCGACAACTCGCTTGACTACATTGTTGAAGAAGGAAAATGTGAAGAAGTGGCCTTGGCCCCTCAAAGCCGATGAAGCATTTCATGCATTGAAGAAGGTGCTTACCACGGCTCTGGTTCTTCGCATGCCACATTTTTCAAAGTATTTGTGGTGGAGTGTGACGCCTCTGGCCATGGATTAGTCGCGGTGTTAATGCAAGACCAGCAACCAATTGCAAATTTCAGTAAGCACTTCTTGGCGCTTATTGTCCAAATCAGCATACGAGGAGTTGATGGCCCTCGTTTGAGCAATTCAACACTGGAGACCCTATTCGCTAGGAAGGTAGTTTGTTGTGTACACTAATCAAGGAGTTCGCGCCAATTGCTCACTCGGCCCTTGACGATTCCGGCGCAGCAAAATTGGGCGGCCAAGCTTACAGGGTATGACTTTACCATTAATTACAAGGATGGGCCCACAAACCGCGCCGCGGATCGCTGTCATGACGTGACGAAGTAGTTGAGCTTGCCGCAATGTCGAGCCCTCAATAATTGGATTGGAATTCCGTGCAAAAAGATGTATCCAAATATGAGAAAATGGCAGCGATCAAGGAGGCTTTGGAAAAGGGTCATTCCATGGCTAAAAGTTACACTCTTGCACATGAGATATTATTTTACAAGGGGCGACCGATGGTGCCGGAAGATTCGGAGTAGATTATAAGTTTTTGGTCAAATTCCATGTTACACCTGGAGGACATGCAGAGGCTTATTGAAAGTACCGATGTTCGGGCAATTGCATGGCTTTCCGAGTTCGATTGTTTCTGATCGGGACCCTTTTTTTTAAGTTCATTTTGGCGCGAGTTATTCTGAATGTCAGGGAATACTTTAAAATGAGTTATGCATATCACCCGGAAACTTATGGCCAAACCGAAGTCTTAAATTGTTGTGTGGAGACTTACTTGAGGTTTGCTCATCTAAGCGATCAAACAATGGAATAGGTGGTTGGAGTAGGCAGAATATAGTTACAATACGAGCTTCCGGATATGGATGGCCTCCACCTTCTTTGCATCAGTTCACGCCGGGGAAATACGGGTACAGGCGGTGGCTGAAGCATTACTCGACCACAATGACGTATTGGCGCATCTATAGTACCACTTGGAGCGAGTGCAACAACGGATGGTGCAGACGGCAAACAAAAATTGGCGACATGTTGAGTTCGAGGAGGAGATGTGTGTGCTTGAAGTTTCGTCCCTACTGGCAGAATACCCTCTTTAAACAATTGCATCGTAAACCGGCGCCCGTTGCTTTGGGCCGTGTAAGGTTGTCGCGCGAATATGTGTCGTTTCCTATCACCTCCAATTGCCGGAAGGTTCGAGCATGCATCCAGTCTTTCACGTGTCTTTACTCAAGAAGGCGGTTGGCAATTCGACGGTCGAGACGAATTTGCCGGAAGATTTGTTGAACTTTGAACAAACAAGAAACAATACTCGAAACAATACCCTAAACCCTACCGGAAACAATACTCGACCAACGAGAAATTGTGTGTGATGCCTGACCAATAACTCAAGTCTTGGTCAAGTGGGAAGGTTTAGCCAAAAAGGAAGCCACATGAATGGATATGGAGGACGTACAAGGTCAATTTCCAAACTTTAGCCTTGTGAACAAGGCTCTTTCCGGTGGGGAAGCCGTTAATACCGCTCAAGTCTCGGCCTTGGCAGGTGTACCGTCAGACTAGCCGAAAGGTAGCAGAATATAATGGCTTGAATGTGCATTGATTGAGGATGTTACCCATGATCTTCTGCAGTAAAGGCAAAAAAAGGAGTGCTGAATGTGGAAGAGTGATGTACGTAGAATTGACGTAGGGAGAAGGAGAGCTGACCTTCTGACCGTTTCTGCAATTACATTTTAATGGCATTTTATTGTCTTTTAATTATCGTCTTTTGTTGTTAGGATCTTTATAATCCCTTGAGGGTTGAAGGAGGAGGATCATCTTATCATTTGTAAAGTCTGTACAGTGAATTGTGTGGCCTTCTGTGAAGGAGTTTTATCAATTGTCTTATACAACTTTCTACAGACACATAGCCTGCATTCAATTGTCATTCACAACTTTCTTCAACACACAATCTGCATAACTCTTCCTTTTGTGGCTTTGAGCAATCACGTGAGCTTCATCATCTTTCACTCTAACAGTCTCCTATTCCCATCTAATTCCTTCTTTGTCTTCTCTCTCTTCTTACTGACTTTTCTCTCTCTTCGGATGTTGTAGAGTTTCTACCCCCCCCCCCATAGCCCCTTTCCGTTGTCTCTTTGACCCTACTTGCAGCCACTTGATCCCTCTCTCATCTTCCTCATTGAAAATTAACAGAGAATTAAAAAATATTGGTAAAGATGTTCGGACTAATTTTTAGACATCTGCACCTTTTTAATTTCTACAATTATGATTCTATACGATGAACTTAAACAAATCTTTGTCTTCTTCTTTTTTTCACAAAACAGAGTACGGCAGTAAGATCTCACAAACCAAAAGATCAAGTCATTCTATATCCATGTAAGCATCACTTCCTCACCATATATCTGTGTATACCTCAAAACTAGAAACAGCTTCTTGCCTACACCTTTCTTTATGGATTACTTGACAAATAAATATGATGGCAATGAAAGTTCATAATAGGGGAAATGATATAAAATATGGGCAAGACAAGCAAAATAGAAGGGAAAATAGAAATCTCCAGGGATAATAAAATGAAGATTCAAATGAACTAACTGTTGTATCTGATGGCAAATCTTTATCAGTTTTTCCAGGGGCCTGAAGGAAGTAAAATATTAGTAAGTACTTCTTAAAGATCATATATACTGTTAAAAATGAATTAGACTGAATATATTTACATAGAATTGGGTGGCTTGATAGAGAACATAGAAGCAGATTACAGAAAGACATATGCAGAAGGTAACACTAGAAAACCAACAATGACATAAAGCAAGCCACGATAATTTACAGGACAAATGACATTATTATTTTATGCATCCAATAGCATCGCAATTTCAAGTAGTTGAAAAAATCACAAATTATCATGCATATGACCTAATTGAAAAGGGGAAGACAGAAGTACCTTTAAGTAATCAAACAAAATAAGGCACTGAACCAGAACGTGTCGTCGGAAACTTGGATCTTTTAACTGTGATAAGCCGAGAATGAGAGATACTCACAATAAAGATAAACTGTTTAAAGCAGGTTGTTATACTAAAAAAATTCCTATCTTGCAAAACTCCCACCTCCAGACCCATTAGATTACTGCTGGTGAGATATTTTATACTGAAGTTTGACGCTTCATCCTCAAGGTTAATAGCACTGCCCTCTTCATCCCTCAGAGGTTGAGCCTCAAATGTATTCAACACAACCTAAATATCCAGATTCGAGAAAGCATGGTGAGCAATTCATGTATTCTGCAGGATATCCTTAAGAAAACTCCAGTAAAAAAAATTACCATCAAACTGGAAGTAAATTTTTGCCACTTTGTAACAGTGGAAGCAAGAGAAGCAGGATTGGAAAAGGATTCCTGTATAGCAAAGTGAAACATCAATAGTGCAACACCAATACCACAATAAAATATCTTGGAGACGAACCAGGAGGCAAAACGAATAGTTCTGAGTTAATATATGGAGCAGTTAAATTTCATTTGAGTATCGAAATCTTTTCTTTATTTTCTTTATTACCAAAAAAAAAAAAATCTATGTTATTTAGCGTATAATTGTTTGATATCATATAAGTGCATAGTCTCCTTATGCGCAATTGGCATAATAAGTCATGCCAAGTCACCACAGATGCAACAGTATACAGATCGCACAAGATACAGAATCAAGTTATGTCTTCCGCATTCTTATGAATGACCGAAGATGACAAAAAAGAAAAGGCTGCCAACATTTCCAAACTAGTGAAATGAATCTCTGCAGCACCACACAAAACATCTTTATTAAGCTTTGAATATGTGATTGTTGAAGGTATATGTCAAAACCAAATCTAATACATCCCACCATCACGAATTGAGAGAGGGTGATAACAATTTCCAGGCTAGCTAGACAAAGAACAACAAATATAATGTTAAAGCTAATGTACATTGTCAGACTTCTGAAAATTTTAAAACAATGTTTTCAAACAATTACATTTCACTCTTGTCCACCAACCTGTAAACTCCAAAAGGTTTTGTAAAAGTTGAAATCAATAGAACTACCTGAAAGTGAACAAGTCAATTTTAAAGAAGTGATAGTTAGAACAAGATGAACTTGGTAACAGAATGGGAGACAATGGAAAAATTGAATACAAAAGGGTTACTTTCTGGAGCTTCTTTTTCATATTTGGTCTCATTTGATGTATTAAAAACTCCTTTGATATTGACAGCTGCCAGAAAGGTAGAGATGATAAAGAAACTGCTGATAAAATAAAAATAATAATAATAAAAGGAATGGAGTAACTCTCTATTGACAGCAAAAACTACCTGATCGTTCTGACAATGGAAAAAAATGAGCAAGAAACATAATAATTCGTCCGCAGAACACAACATCATTTGCCTGCAAACCCATTTATATACAAAAATAAGCATTTCAAACATTACAAATATAATGATGTAGAAAGCCATTATGTTGAAAAGTGTGTAACAAGGCATCGTGGCTAGCAAGGATTAGAGTGCATTTGCAGTGATTTTAAATTTGAAAGACCTCTTGTAGTTGGGACATTCTGCCAAAATATAATAGAATTTCACTTAATAAGCTTTCAGAATATGCAAGTCCTAAATGTAAATGTATTTCTGCCTCCTGTAAAATCCAAATTCAACTCCATATCCTGATCCTTAAATTAGTGTATTCAACAGAAACAAAGAGAAGCTAGCATGAAGAAAGAGGAACTACAGAGGAACAAGCAAGCAGTATTATGCATATATATCCTAGGCCCTGTTGCTCATATAGTCATCTTTGTTCTACATAACTGGAGAAGATCCAATGCCGTAGGGTTATGTATGAAATAGCTATGTTTCTTAGAGCATTATGTACTTCTTAATGGGAGGAAACAGTGCCATACTACAGCTCAGAGACAGCTACACAAATTTTAAAATTAAGAAAATATCATCTAGATTATTTACAAGTGAAGTGAGGCATGGCCGAGAAAGGAACACAACAATCCAACTGGAACACCAGACAGAGTTCTCTGAGATAATCTGTAAATAAACATAATGAGTAAACATGAGAGTTCTCGAACCTTTGATAGACGACGAAGTAGCTGATTGCATGTTCTCAGCATAACAAGCTTCCCTCTGGCAAAGAGCTCTGGCTATGTAACACGTAAAAGAGAAAGATAAAATTGTGGGGTAGAACAGGTTACAAATCCAGGAACAAGAGAAATGTTTGTAAGATGCTGATACATGAGATAGAATGTACGGAAGCATTACCACAAGAATAATGAAACCTACCTTGCCAAGAATGTCTTGTTTACTTTCAATGTACCCAAAAATATCTTTGCAGTTCCTCATTGTAGACATCTCCGTCAAATCTTCCAAAAGCTGGAAAATCATGCCACCTTCAATATGTTCTTTCTCACAGAGGTATAATACAATGTCTACAAGGAAGAAAACAATAGCACAAAAGATGAGAAAGTGGTAAAAAAAAAGAAGCAAAGTATCTTGATCTTTCTTTGAGGTATAATTCAGATTTTAGAAGCAACAGCTCCATTCTTAATTTTTCGCCTATGATGTTTCATGGTTGAAATCACTTAGAAAGATTCCAAATGGCCAAAGGAAAAGAAATAGTGAGCAGACGGAAAGTAGTTAAGATCAGAGTAAACAGAAGCAGGGAAATCAAATAACATATGTAAACAAGATACACCAAGAAATGCCAACTTTATCTGAAAATAGAGTTTTCTCGCAATCAAATCAGATTAAAACAATGCTAGTATGTCCTTCCGTAGGAGAGCAGAACGTATTTTTGTGAATACCACTTCAATGAATATTGTGAACTCAACGTCATCATTGTCATGGGAAAGCAAAAGAACAATAGTCCAGAGTTCTGTATTCAGTTTTTTCAATTAGTTTAGTATTCCAATCTCCTCAAAACTCTGCTTCCACAGTTCCACTATCACATTTTGAGCAGTTCTTGCACGCTTCGTCTTACAATAATCGTGTTTTGGTTACGACAAGATGGTAAAATTTAAACGTTCCTTCTGTCAATTATGCAATGCCAACTTTAGTCCTTGAAAGACTAAGGCTTGGTATCCTCATTTTGTGTGCCCAGGCAGCAAGTCCTTAAAGTGTTAATACTGTCATAAACAAAATGCACTTCTAACATGCTGACATTGTTAAGACAATGAAATCCTGATAGGACTTCACTAATCGCTAGCTTAGCCTTACACCATCTCTTAGTTAGAACATAAAATAGCAGCATTTAGTTATTAAACCAGTTATTATTGTCACCCATATATTTCAAGATTAAAAAGTGTCAGAGCAGATCAGCAACAACTTGTAGAAAAATTTATCACTTGACATAAGCAAGTACTTCCTATCTTAAGACCCAAATATTGTCCATATCTTGAGATATTATGAGGAAGAAACGGACTCTTTCAGCTAATACAACTATCATCCTTACATCACCCTATAAACCCACTGGACTATCCAGCAGAGAGAAAAAGAAGCTACCAAAATCCTTACACAAAGCAGAAGTTTAAAAAGTAAAAACACCAAATAATAAGTCCATCACTTGCAACACACTTACCAAGAAGACGAGGAATTTGACCAGGACGTGCATCCTCATCAACTATGGATTGACCATATAGCATAATTGCCTCACCTGACTGAACTGCAGCTGACTGCAACAAGATGGTAGAGCATGTAAATGTGCGAATTACATTGACTACTCATACACACCACAACAATTAGAATGGCAGCCTAGACCTCGAAAGTAAATTGATTAAAACACAAGCTGGATCTTTCCGAATCAGTTGCACATGTTTTTTTTTCGAGTTATAACTCACACACATGCACCCGAGATGACTGAAATTTCCGACCTATTGGTTGTGGGGGAAACATCTTACCAACTAAGTTGCGCTTCATCGTCCAATTGCACATGTTTTAGCTTAACATAAGTTACAATTTATAAGTTGTCAACACTAACGGCTAGCCAATAGCTTTTGTCTAGATTAAGTTCTATTGAGTACCTAAACTTCACATGATTTATACCAAATAGCAACTCAATGTCTCAAAGCATCAAAATCCAATCACTATCACTAGCAATTCTTGGATATTTCCTCACGAAAATGTTTAGACCTAGGGAATATACTAAGAAAGGAATGCGGCTTTACCACCAGTTCTTGAAGCAAAGTCCGCAGAATATTTTCCAACAACATATTTTCATCTTGAACGAGTTTCACCTGCTTCTGCAAGGAACAAAGAATATACTCGGTGGTTAATAAACGAAGAGTGGCTACCAATACAAACAGCTAAAACATATACCAAAAACTCAAAGAAATTGTTGTTATACACAATGCCATAAAAAAATTAAAAAAAATAAATAAAACCGAATACTTCTAGTTTTGGGGGTTTCCCCTTAATTTGTTGGCTTCATCAACTCGCAACATTCAATTATTCAAATTCATGTATTTCTGCGAATGTGTGTGCTTCGAACCTGGGGTTTTATAACTTGCTGCACAGTCTGGAGAGCAAAATCTTGAGGCAGCCCTGGATGCAGAATTGCTTTCCTGAATAAATCCTGGCGCCCAAATAAACCGTTCGATATATGTTAATTTGCAGGTTTTTATGGTTAATTTGAAAATAAACAAACGCCAAAACAATAAGTTGATGAATATGAATAATAAAAATGGTGCAATCACCATGTTGAAGTGAAGTAGAGGAATCTGAGAAGAAAAGGAGAACACAAATCATTCACAAAGAGCACATCGAGCGGTGGAGCCTATGAATTCGTTCTCTTATACTCGCGCTTTCACTAATTCTTTTCATTTAAATTTTAATATTGTAATTGAAAGGAAAAAAGATAAAAAGTGAAGGAAGTATAAAATTTACCACCTTAAATTCGAATATTACCACATTGTTTGTTTGTTGTTTACTTTTTCTTGTTGATAATTAACATTAATTAAGTTTGATATCCAGATTTAAGATTCCAATTATTCTTTTTTGGCAGATATTTAATCTGTAAAACTTAAATTTCAATAACCATTATGAGGCAGATAGTTTTGAATCATCATTTAGAAGGAATTTGTAGTCTCAAATGCAGTAATCCCTTTGATAGTTAAGCCAGTAATCCCTTTGATATTTAAGGTAATGCTGTATATATTTTCTAACAAATAAAAGTTCATATATAGAAATATACAAGCTTAATATGTATTTTTGGAAAATATATTACAGAACACACGTTGGTGTACACAATCCAAAAAAGTGTAATGAATTTCAAAAATTACATGCTCTATAATATATTATTATTATTATTATTATTATTATTATTATTATTAAACATAGTGTTATAATTTATATGGTTCGAGCCATTCATTTTTCATTGCATAAAATTTGAAATTATATTTCCTGTCTTCCACATAAAAAATAAAATAAACATTGAGTAAACAAGATCACAAAATTTAAATTCAAAATATCATAAATAAGAAAAGAAGAAAGAAATATTTGAAAAGTTAAACACACGTAAATTAAATATAAATTCATATAACATGACTGCACTAAGATGACAATTTAATATGGGTTTACAATTAAATTTATAGCAACTAATTTAAGTTATCGCTAATATTGCAGTTTTTTTTAAGGCCATACAAGTCTAATTATTTGGGACGATAGCGTGCATAGTGTGGTAGCGTGTTGAATTTAACAAATAAATTCAATTATGACTTGCAATTTGCACTCCCCTACCAATGGGTACTAATGAGAGGGTTTTGGCTCAACTTTACAATTTAAATTTATTATCTTTTTCTCCCTCACTCCCCCCAAATCCTGAATCTTATTATTTTGTTGTTATTTAAAGTGTTAGTTATTTTGTCAAATATAATAATTTTAATTGATTGGTCGTAATCCTCATCATTGATGTTTTCTAAACTTACTTATGTTTCAAGTTATATTTTATATACTTTGATTTGTGGTTATGTCGTATATCATGATAAATATTTAAATATATTATAATTAATTATCCCCTAAAATTGATTAATTCAAAAATAACAATATTTAAGTAAATTGTAAGTCCGTGCATCGCACGGGATTATACTAGTATAATATAAAAGAAGAATAAATATATATGAATTTCAAAAAGAATACAAAATTAGCTTGTGACTTGTATTAAGGATGTTGATATAAAACTTCATGGTGAAACAGAAGCAAATCAACACTCATCATAAATGGAGAAATATATTAGTGTCGGGGAATTAAAATAGGAGAAGGAAGATAATTAATAGTTGCACATATGATAATTGTGTTGGAAAAATTAAATGGGCTGGATAAAAGAAATAATAGTCGGGCCTACAATAAGTTGTTAGAAATAAAGACTAATTAGGCTAAAATAAATTGTGGAGGAAAGATAAGCCCATTAACAAATAGATTTGATATTACATATGGATCTTAGATCAAATTAAATAAAATTTAAGAGAGCTAGTGGTAAGTCAAATCAAAAGAATATATATATGAAATATTAAAATTCATATTCTAAACTCATCAAAATAAGTTTGATAAAATAAATTAACTAATATTTAATTAACAACAATTAATGAGCATTAATAAAAGAAGAAATCTAAATGTATGATAAAATTTTGGTAAAAAAGTGAATTTTGTAATAAAGAAATTTGTAATAGTGAAAAATGTTATATAGTGTTTATAATATATAATGTTATTGATTTGGTATAATATAATATTTAAGGTGATCGTGTCTCATGCAGCAGTTGTGGAAAGGATAAGGTGTGGGGGGTAGGACGAGCACCTGATTGTGACGTTTTGCTTCATGAGGTAGTGTATTATATGTTAAACTTTTATTTCTTGAATTAATTTATGTGATTGCATATAGAATATAAATTGTTAATAATATAAATTATGATATGCCTATGTGTTATGTTCTGGTAATAATTTGAATTTTATGTATTGAACGTGAGTTTAGTATTTGAATATGATAATTAAATTGTGATTCGATATTTAATAGCATTTGAAAAGCATGATATATATTTTATGCCTCGTGCTTGAGTTTATTTATTGGGTATAGTTGACATCATAAGATAGCAGAACTGCAGTATTTGTCGATTACTCGTTTTCTGGATAACCGAAACGAGGATAATCTGATATTTGATATGCGCCCTTCGTGGTGATCTGGTTTGACTGATATGCACCCTTCGTGGTGATCTGATTGATTGATATACGCCATTCATGGTGATCTGCGCCCTAATTTAGGTGATCCGTATCTGTATTTGATTGGTCCGTGTGCCTGTGTCAGTCACTCAGTATATTATGGGGCTATACGTGATGATTTGTGCATTTGATAAATGTGTTATTGTGCATCCTCTGATATAAATTAAATATCTTATGAAAATCAGAAAATCATATGTTATTACTAGTTAAAATGTCGTTGATATATTTATAACATTTTGATGTGAATTGACTGCTAATATTATGATATGAAGTCAGAGTTACTTTACCATTGGGTAAGAATGAAAAAATAGAGTTGTGTTTTATAATAATAGGTTGCATAGTATTTATTTAATTTCAAAAGTTTAGTTCTAACGTTTAATATATTACTGAGCAGTCTGAGCTAGTGAGCTCATCCCATTCGGACTATTTTTTCATATTAGATTTTTCGTCATCTCAACAGCTACGATTCTGTCAAGTCACTTATTCTTTTGTGTAAATATTTGTACATAATAGTATTTGTGGCGTGTCGGAATTTTTGTGATGTATAGACATGAATCGTATTTAACTGTTGTGCATACGTTGCACTTACATATATATTATATGTTTTGATGAGACTATTTATTGGAATAGAAAATATATGTTCGAATTTTGGTTGGCATATTTTCTAATTAAAAATAATGATGTTGGTGATAATATTATATTCGATAAATATGTAATGTTTATATCGTACTTATCAGTATATATCAAATTTTCGATATACCGCGATGTATTGAAATTTATACCGTTACCGTACTGTAACCTTCTGATAAGATATCATACCGTACCGAAATTTACGGTATGCCGAAATTTTGATATTTTCGGTACGATAAGTCCGGTAATACCGGTATTTCGGTATTTTTCTTCATCCCTAATTATAAATTTGTAAATTTATTAGTCTGCCTGTGTGTGCGCAGTAACTGACATGTGGTGATTGCGGCAATATTTCTTTATTACATTTTTATATTACATTTTTTTAAGAAAAAGAAGAGAAAAACTGCTGTTTTGCCTTCATTACTGCCACTTTTGGTAATAATCAACGAATTCTACAGCTTCTTACTAATTACGACATTTAATAACATCACTTTACCTAATAAACAACCAGTTTTGATGAACTGGTTGAAAATTACTACCACTCTATGATCTAATAATTCCACTTTTGACAAAAGTCACAAACCCTTTTTGATTCAGGTGTAATAAGCCTCAATTTCAATGCATATCTCATTAAATAATATATTTTAAAGTTAGTTTATTCGAATCAAAGATTCAGAAAAGGAGAATTTTGTAAAAAGAATTGATGAAATGCCCAAGCCCACAAGCCCACTCTTCCACATCTATAAATAGGAATGTTGGGTGAGCATAAATGACAAGTGAGGAAGGTGCAATATTGAAGAGTTCAAGAGTTGGAATACTTCTCTTTAAGTTTTCTCCAACATCCAAGTATTTTTCGTGCAAATCATCACGTTTTTTGTCATAGTCTTCTCAAATCATATAAATGATAACGTTCATCCATACTGGCATTCAAAGCTTGAGGTCATCAAAGTATTCTTCAAAAAATTACATCAAATCCAGCGCTCAACAAATATTCGAAGATAATTCAAATAGCACATCGAAGAGAAGAATTAAAAGATAGATAGAGATCAAACTCATACCAATATATTTTTTATCTAAAAAATATCGATTCTGTGTCAAAGTTCGTGTTTATTGAATTAAATACGAAAATTTGTGATGCACTCAAATGAACAAGTACCAAAACTTGAACTAGTTTATGCCACCTAATTTACAGAGTGGCAGATTTATACATTTTCAACTCTTGTAACATCGATCAACCAACGATGAAAGCAACTCTTCTTTTTCAGTAACAAATAAAAAAATAAAAAAATAAAAAAATAAAAAGCTCGAAAAAACTGTGCCGATTAGCAGCATCCATGTCGAAAAGAAACGTTTATTGCTGCTGTTGTTATCTCCAACATTCTTTCTCCAACGCGTCTCTTGCAAAAATTTCATTAGCGGGTGAAAATGAAAAAAAAGGCTTCACTCGTACCAAAAGCCCTCCGTCGATGACAACATCGACTTCGGAGAGTGAGCTTATTTTCTTAAAACTCGGTGTCCAAACACACAAACATCACATCAATTGATGGGATCAGGCTGCACGGCCTTCTGTACTATTTCGGTTTGCTCTTTTGTGTGGACTTGGTAAAAGCCGGTGGCAGTGGCAGCAGACGGAGCACGGCCTATGTACTTGATGTCGTCCACGTTACCTCTGCTTGCAGCTTTCATTGTAGTGCCAAGACGAGGTGCGATGTAGCTGTATGCCCCCATGTTCATTGGCTCTTCCTGGCACCAGACAACTTCCGCATCTAAAAGAATCCAGTAGATCCCAGTGATTTGGTTAGAATTTATCGTGTAAATACCCACAGAATTTAACATAGATGAAAAATTATATTTGAGACATACTTGGATATCTCTTAAGTTCACGTTGGACAAGGTCGTATGGGAAGGGACAAAGCTGCTCCACCCTACAGATTGCTACGTCCTTTGCACCAGCCTTTTTCCGCTCTTCGTCAAGCTCATAATACACCTGCAAACAAGAGTAAAATATGAAATTAGGAAGAATAAAGGCCAACACACAACGAAATGAAGAAAAACGAAAACAAAAGTAACAGGCACAAATTGACCAGCCAGTTATCAGTAACACAAGAAGTATAACTTCACACCTTTCCGGAGCAAAGAACTAGGCGTCTTATGCCTTCTTCAAGATCTGAGTGATCATTTTGGTCCTTTATTAGGCGTTTAAATCTGGTTCCTTGTTTGTCAAAACCCGGGTGTCCTTGAACATCATCAAACTCGGATAAATTAGATTTGCAGTCCTTGTGACGTAGCAAGTTCTTTGGCGACATCACAATGAGAGGTTTACGGAACTCTCTATGTATCTGCAACACGAAAGATATAGAATGAGAGAATGCAACTTTCTCTAATTGCGCATATCTTAGTTAAATCTGCTTACTTGCCGCCTCAGAACATGGAAATAATTTGCAGGTGTAGTTACATTCACCACCTGCCAGTTGCATTCCTGAATCTGTTTCCTGAGGGTTGATTCCATTTCAGGTATGACAAAGGGATGATCATCACTCATCTACAATACAACATGAAAAGTCAAATTTACATCCCTGAAAAAATAACAGGATAAATATCTGGAAATATGAAGCCTATAATTGATTATCAAATGTCAAAGACTTGAAAGCAATAGCCATGTCACGTCAGAAGTTGATACAGGGGGACATGTCAGACAGCAAAATGGACAAATGTCACATAGCTGAAGATAAGCTTGAGTATTAGAAGTCAAATAGGAGAGAAAATTCTTCAAGAGGTCTACTCTTAAGCACACAGACAAGCTAACAACACCTCATTTTCATCAATAAGTTGAGGTCCCTTGCATTCGTTTGAGGAGAGCGCAGAAAAGATCAAAATCTATTACCAAGAAGAGAATAGGCAACTTAACTCAGGAAGCCCCCTATAAGCGTTCTTTAAATAGCCACAACAATCAATAGGCTACTGAAAACGATAAAAACATTCAGGGATTCAAGTCCATTATTCTTTTGGTGTTGTGGAGTACATCGTTTTTTTATCCTACTGACTTAGATATTCTCCACTATAATATATGAGTCTAGCAGACACAGGGTTTAAAAGGAGAAATCGTAAGAATAATTAAGACAGCTAACATTAAAAGGAAGAAACTTAAAAAAAGAAAAATTGGCATGTATACATGTTGAAGTTTTCCTATACTATTACATGTATAGATGCAAATACAAGAAGACTCTTAACGGGAGAAAATGATGAAGAAAAATAGCAATACCTGAAGGAAGCGTTCTAATCGTGCACTTGAGTGTTCTGGACCTTGGCCATCATAGCCATGAGGTAGAAGGACAACTAGTCCAGTTTGACGCAGCCATTTGGCCTCTCCACTGCTCACAAATTGGTCAAACATCACCTGAGCTCCATTGGAAAAATCACCAAATTGGGCTTCCCATAGTACCAGAGAATTTGGATTTTCCATTGAATAGCCTAATTCGAACCCCAAAACTCCAAACTCCGAAAGAGAGCTGGACAGGGCCAATTATCACATAACTGGTCAGAAAAGGACTAGAAAAATATACAGCTCCATTGCCAAGAGAAAGAAAACAATTCATCTCAAGTAATAATAGAAAAATTGAATGATGACACCTGAAAAGCAACTAGATAAGTGATGCATAGTCCAAGAAATCAGCCAATGAAATGTCATACATGAGGATAATTCATCCTTACGCCAGAGCAAAAGAAAACTAGCTTTAAACTTATTAAAAGAAGTCTGGATGATGTGACTTTTTAGAAAATACTTACTAGTCCTGCAGATAATTTTGCATAGTTGACAGAATATAGTTTGGGCTAGAACTTCAACCGTTTTACAGTTTCTGGTCAGCATAGTTAATAACAATATGCTAATTTAGGCATAAAGAAGACCATTCTAGGGAAGTTTTAGTGCCAAGAGAGCCCAAATGTACTCAGAGCAATCCTAGTCCCAACAAAATGCAAAACAAAATTTTCATTTTGCATGCTCTTTAAATGCTTGGGCTCATTAAGATGAGACTGTGATGTATTAGAAGTCCAATTAAACACAAAGGTTACACAGAAGAAAATATAGGTAGTTTTTACTTACAAGAACTGATATGGGAAGCAAACATATAAACCAAAATTACCTGTTGCTTACAGTAAACATCTCTTCGTGTTGGTTCATCATAACATGATCTAGAGGGCAGTATTTTCCCCCTGTTTCCTGGTCGTGAAGAACAGAATGCCTATGGCTAAAAGTACCTCGCTCAACATCCTGCCCACTCAACCTA
>JAYDZE010142795.1:0-22710 GCA_034509125.1 Monilaria moniliformis
CATATGTAAGGATACACTCTCTGACCCGCTCCTTGAAAAGCAGGCTCCAGAGCTTTTGCTGAACTAGACATTGTATGGTATTCTTCTGAATTTCAAAACAGGGGACAATGTCTTCAAGCTCCTAATGATGAATGCAGTAACCAGAAACAAAGAGATTAGGATGAATGCAAAACTGTGGTGTGTAAAAATCCAAATTCTCCTATCATAGCCTCTGCAATCATTCAAAAGATAAGAAGAGCGGAGAATGGAATTTACATAAAACAAGCAAAATAAAATCCACTAACCCTTTTAAGAACAAGAAAAGAGAAAAAACAGCAGTCTGTTATGCTGGTTTGAGTAATGATATATTGAAGACCAATTTTTCCCAACAATGGCACACAAGTAATAAATTAGTAGCCCAACTACTAATTCATCTGTTTTACATAATAAACTCCCTTGACTAACCATACTAACAGCAGCAAGGTAGATCAAAGTGTATCATTTCAGGCTTGCTACGTTTTATTGACTAGTTAAGGGCCAATTTTTCTTTGAAATACCAAACTAAAATAAAAACTTTAGTCAGTGGCCAGAGCCTTCTTAATTACATTTTCATAACTAGATTATATAGCTAGCACCTAATTGTTTAAGACTTCAAGCCAATGATAAATCTCTCAATATTCTCTCAAAACGAGTTCACTGGATCAGGAAGGAATGAATTCGCCAGGACATAAAATGCATATCCCTTGTAACCCAGCTAATGACCATATTATTTAATAGAAAATGGATACCAGAAAAATAAAGTTTCCAGAAACAGGCCAATCAGTATCACTCAAATCGAGAATTGTTGGTCTCTGAAGGGGGTAGAATGGACTCCTCATCTAGCAGTTCAGCATCTAGTATGGAGTGGACTAAAGCCATAAATGTTTGGGTGCAAACAGTATCAATGCATAATCTCCATCCACTAAACATTTGACATAGGCAGCAGAGTTAAGATAAATTTCTGTAGTATTAAAGTATCTGATTTCTAGTATAGAAATTGACTCACAGCATTTTCACATATTTCCACCTCAAAAAGGCAGAAGAAATGCCAAAATCCACACAACAGGCACAAAATGGCCACATGTCATTCAAATTACAATAATCATTTAACTCATGAGGCAAAAATCCCACTTTAACCAGTGTGTAATCTGCATATTTGATATAGGTTGGTATATCCCAATGTCCTGCTTCTTTATGGATATAATTAGATACAAATCGACTTTTATTTGGGAATAATAACTTGACACCTCGTACATCATTAGCAACATTGGCAGATGATTACTTGATAATACCTTCACTACTTTTGTGCATTCCCCTTGGCACATTTCTGGAAACACATGCAACTATCATACTGCCGCCCTGGCTAAAACTTTCTTAAACATAGTCTCATAGACTTGTGTAGTTGGATGCAGTCCGAAGGGAAAACCAGAAAGCTTTAATCATTTTCAGGTTTCCCCAATTCATTGCAAAAAAATTGCTCCGTTTTAGTGTAGAATTTCTCTTTCGATCGAACAAAATAACCCCAAGTATATAAGGCAACGAATAAAGCAATCGTCAAATAAAATCACCGATTTCAGAGGTTTTCAGCCGAGTACTCACAACAATGCCGATCCTTGATCAACAGCATTGACAAATCACTGAAATTTCAAATTATCGCCATAAACATCAAACCCCGATCACACAATCCCTCAGGTTATATTATCTTGACACAAAAAGAAAAACTCAAACCTCCAACTTCAAACGTATAACGACCACTCTTCTATCACATTCCATCTCAAAATTAAGAGATCATAACAAACTATTTCAATTTTCCAAATAATCGAATTTCAAGTAATCTATCCAGCAACAGATGGAAATTCAGCGTTAGCATAGATTACAGCAAAAGTAAATATTCTCATATTATTTTTCTAATTGGATTAACGAATAAACGATGAGCAAGAATTAAGCAAAACCCATCTTCAAATACCCCCTAAAACTCAGATCAACATAAATCACATCCGTTAACCACGGAGCTAATCACATAGAAAAAGTTAACAAACAGTTCAATAAACCATTCAGAAATGCAATAAAATGGATCTTAAACGGGACGTGACCCGTCTAAATTCATTCAGCAAACTGCAAACCTTTGAGAGATCTCTTCAAATTCTATCACACTTCAGCTCTGTCGCTCTCCACGAAATATTGATGGCCGGAGTTTTTAGAGAGAGAAAGTGTCTGAAAAGAGAAAGGTTTCTAGGGGGAGAGAGAAGATGTACCAGAGCTGGCAAATGGGAAAAAAGTAGAAAGAGGAGTGAGAGAAATATTTAATTCAAGACGAAAAAATGGGGAAATTAATAATTGTTCCGTTGTTATAACTTATAACTTTTTTTTTCTTTACCTTTCTATTCTTTTTATCAATCTGGGTTTTTGTCTCTTACTTTTTAACTTTGTGGGGCTTTTGAGATTTGTTGCAGAAATTTAGCTCAATTCTTTTTCAGACAGTATATGCTATTTTACCAACATATATTGATCAGATACATCAAATCATATACACAAAAGGATATATGAAGAGAGAGAGAGAGAGAGAGAGGTGTGTTTTAGAGAGAGATTTCGAAGGAAAAAGGCAGTAAATGATGAATGGGGATATTTAGAGATAAAGAGAGCATACAGCCTAGACATTTTCCAGCAACGAAGATGATGGTGACTGTGGCCGTGTTAGGGTTTATCCATTCTTCGTTAAATATTAATTGTATTTAAAATTATTTATTTCCACATTTTGTTGATGTAACTATATCTATTAATTGATAAATTTATAAAAATTCGTGCGAAAATGATTTTTTGAACATATTTTAATCGAAGGATTTGGTAATGAAGGAATTTCAATTTTCTGTATAAAACGATTGACGAGAAATGATACTTCGGAAAATATTTGAGAAATGTGATTAGGGGAAAATTAGGATTAAGATTGTAACTATAGTGCGTTAATCACAAGTTAGTGTTGATTGTGACATGATTTTGGCTACTTTAAGGGGCGTTTGATAGCTATCTTAGATAGGATTTTATTGTGATGCAATTTTTATTTTAAATTATAAATATGATATCTCATAAGTATATATGAAATTCTTATGGTAAAAATCAAATAATATTACATTACAAATTACAAACTCTTGCTTCTTACGTTGTAACAATATAATCCAAGGATTTTTTTAAGGAAACAATATAATCCAAGATAAAAAAAAAAAAAAAAAGGATCAGCACGCTATGAAAATTACTATATGTATTTATTATTTTAATAAAATATTATTAGTATTGTTTAGGGAAATATATAGCCGACGTGTATTTACCTGCATTCTCGTGCTGGTTCCACAGCAGCATAATGCCTCCAGGTGGCTTATGTTTTTTTTTCTATAGAACAATCGTCATATTATGTTGATTTTTTATTTTTCATTGTATACGCATTTTGTATATAAAAATATTACTATTTCTGTCACAGTCAAGATGTCATACTTAGTAGATAGAATAAGATTTTATGAGCTTTTATTTATGGTGTTTAAGTAGAAAGAAAATAAAGTAGATAGATATGTTACTAAAGAAATAATAAAATTGATGTATTAAGTGTATTTAATTTTTTTTCGTTTTAAAAATAGAAATGAGTCATTTTGATTGGAACAAATTAAAATAGAAAATAAGACATTTTTAGTGGGACGAGGATAATATAATTTACCAATTTGGTGAAACGATTGTTAAGATATCTGTCACTTTCTAGCTAAATTTTTAAACAAGTTTTCGTGTATAAAAGATTTACGTTAAATAAGGAAGTGGTTTCCAATTTAAGTTTAATGGGTCGCTGCTTTTCTTTGCTTTAAATTTAACTTTCATGAGTTGCAACCACAAATTGTTTCCTCTTATTAATAACTGAAAACTTATCTTTATTTTTTTAGTTTGGATAAAATGGAGATTATTTTATTTGATTTTGAGAATTAAATTTGGAACATATGAGTAATTTAAAATGATTGGATGTTTGTTCGAAGCAGGCCCCGTTTGAAGCTAGGCCATAAATGTTGGGAAGCAACTTGTTCGTCTTGCGTCGAGGTATTTTGGAGTTAGAATATATTCTCATTTCTGTTATTCGTCATCAACTACGTATTTTTAAAATAGTTCAATCTATATGCATGATTGGCAGTGTTGGGAAGCCAATTTCATATCTCTTTTCGGAAAATGGGTCGCAACAATGGTGGTCGCCAAGGCCATTGAGAGCGATCGTGAGATCAGCCTCGGAATCCCGTTGCGCGCGGAGAAACCCCCACTCAAATAATAATTTATTTATGAGATTTTTGATTTAAGGGCTATAGTGAATAAAGAATAGAATCACCTTAACTTTTATAGCCAATTAAATGACTAAAGACGATGTATTAACAATTGAAAGACCCACCAAACACAATGATGCATATTAGTCGAAACTTATACTCACCTTGAATCATGAATTAACATACAAATGTGGCAATCCATATAATATGGTACCAAACATCTAAAATAAATTGAAATGTCTACAATCTCAATCCAAAAGATTTGACACAATTTTTTTTATTTACTTTAACAGAATATTAAACATTTTAAAATTATGATACTTTTTTCCCTCTAATTCAATAGACCTTTCATAATTTAAAGCCCGTTCACAATCTGTAACCTTTTCATTTTTTTAAATAGTCTAATACTCATTATCTTTCTTAAAATAATACTCCCTCCGTCCACCAAAAATAGTATCATTAGTGGATGGCACGAGTTTTAATGTATAATTGATAAAATAAGAGAGATAGGAAGAAAAAGTGATTAGAGAGAAAAAAAATGATTGATAAAATAGAAGAGATAGAGAGAAAAAATGGTTGGAGAGATAAAAAAATGGTGGGTCCTAGTAGTATAAGTTGTAAATAAATTGATGTTTATGGATATTGTGTTGTGAGAAATTTTTCATAAATAAAATGAGACTATTTTTGATGGACGGATCAAAATGAAAAAACAGAACTATTTTTCGTGGACGGAGTGTGTAATAAATATAATCGAGTTACTTGGTTCGAAGCTGCCAACCGTCATACCATGAGAGAGAGAGATAATTTAGGTTGGCCGGCTTGGTCAATGGTCGGTAGCTTTAGCAGGCTGAAACGACATTCCAATGGAATCCAACAACAGAAAACTTCTTTTGACCACACTATTATTATTTTTTGAAAATTTATGATGCTGATTTGACAATGTTTCCATGTATCCTATGGAAGAGTATTATTTGAAGTCATTCAAAAATTTAATATAAAAAAAGACCTTATTTTGAAACGGTAGTTACGTGGATAAATCAGAGGCTATATTATGCAGTATGTGGAAATTGACACTTACAAAATTGAAGGTAGAGAGGTATTTACTTTGGGAAGTAGATATGATTTGCAAAATATTCTAATTTAGTTGAATATCTGATTTTCATGACTAGGTTCGAGAATCGTAATGGATAATTTAGTTTACACTAATTATTTCTAACTAAATTAATAATATAAAATTATGAAAATACCTCAATAAATTTATTATCAATTTTGTTTGATCTTAAAATTATGTTTTTTTTGCAAGATTATAAAAAAAGAATAGAATCTTTTATATTCCAGTCATAATCCTTCAATTCATACTACATATCACAATTAATTAATTTAAAGATAAAATTAAATAATCAAAATAATCCAGTTACCTTTATTATATTAATCTTATTTATTACGTCCACCAAATCAAATGCTTTCTGGTATTGACAAGATAAACAAGGATGACTTTTGTCTATACACATAATCAAATTATGCGATAAATGTAAATAATAGTAGGTAGAACCAGAGACGGAGGGACAATGGGGCTTGGGCGTCCATGTGCCCCTCAACAATTTTAAAAAATGCAGGGATATTATTGTAATTTCATAATTATTTATTAAATAAAAAATAAGTAAATATGGGCATGTTTCTGTGACTCCATCCATCCTCTGCTAAACCCTATCGTTCAAATCGTCGCTCCCTACTCTAGTCCTGCTCCTCAGCTCGGTGTAGCGTCGTTCTTCATCTGCTTGCCGCCACGTCACTCATCCTTTGCTCGGCGGCGCGCCACTATTCTTTCTGAAGCAGCTTTTTCCCCCACCTCGCAAATCGCAATTGTTCTTCTTCTTCCCACGAATTGTAATTATAGATCCGTGAATGTTTTATTTTTTGTATGCTTGGATTTTTATGCATTTATTGATGGATCTTTCCTCTCATATTATTTTTCTATGTGATTTGCTAATGTTATCAGATATCCTCTTATTGTCTCTATTTGTAAAGTTTTTGTTGAGTTTGCGCATGTGGTAATTAAATTTTTTTGGTTGTGATCTTTCTTAATTTCGGTAGCTATAGATCAGTCTGTAAATTCAAGGATTTTAGCGGATAAATTTCGTGACTTCGATGGTTTTTAAATGTTGGTTCTTTGATTATTGTGATTGTTATCTCAGTTGTGTATGATGTTACAAATCGGGAGATTTTGAAAGTTGTGTCTGCTTAGGGACCTGAAGTCTCTTGGATGTAGATTAGACTTCAAGCTAATAATTAGATGTTTTGGAATATATTTTTCATATGTTTATAAATCAATGGTGATTCTTACAAATTGTTCATCTCTTTCATTTTATCTGCTTGAAAGTAGTCATGATTCTAATATTACAACGAAGGGATAATAACTATCATTTCCTGGAAGTGGCTGTTTGAGTTTTACATGGATAGAGGCTAAACATTCATTGAATTGTTAAATGTGTTTTAAAATCTATAGAACTATGAGATGATTACTGATGGATGAAGTTGAGTACACATGATTATTGACATCAATATTTCAATTACTAACGGATGAAGCATAAATCCATAATATTATAATGATTTGATTATAAATATTTTGTTAATGTTACTAATAAAACTATTATGCAGCGATATCAGAATATGAATAATATAAGAGAAATGTTATGATATAATTATATTAACTTCTATATTTTAAACATTGATTTAATTAATATAATATTTATTTATGTTTAATTTTATTTTTAAAATTCTTCTTGCCCCTCCAACTTCAAAATCCTGGCTTCGTCACTGGGTAGAGCGTTTATAGCATTATTCTACATTTGTGGCTATGGAATAATACTTGATATGTTTGATTGAGACGTCTTTTATTACATAATACACTCCCGCTCACGAAAAAATTGCCATAATTTTCTTTTGATCCATCCATGAAAAATTTGTCACTTACCATTTATAATAGTAGAGTCCAAACAACTCACTTTGCATTTAAAGTAAGACCATTACTTTACTCATACGTTACCAATCATTTTACTAAAACATGTGTCGTTTACAATGTGACAAATTTTTTTTGTTAACAAAGGGCGTATATCAGTATCACGTTTGATAAGATGTGTAAAAACACATGTAATATGTAATAATTTATTTGGTATAATATATAAAAATATATATATTTATTAAAATTAAAAATTGTATTAAATATACCACCTATGAATGATATGCAGAATCATATAAATCAATATAATATTTTTGAAATTTTACTTTATAAAGGATAATGTATTTTGTACGAAACAAAACATAAAAATGTCATGAATTTGGATTAGTTAACTTATAATTACCTATAATAATTTAAAAAATGCAAACGAATATCCAAAAAAGTGGGATGAATATAACGGTCCTCGTCCAGTCGTCCAACCCGTCATGTAGATTATTTTCTTATTATAGAATTTCTACAAGTACACTCGCATTATTCTTTTAAAGTATTTAAATCAAATTTAACTAAATATTGTCGAAAACCGAAGCGTCGTTGGTCACTACAAGCTGGCTAACAATGTCCTGTACACAAATTATAATATCTTATACTCACCCACTAAAAAGTTATGAACAAAAATCGTGAATTCAAATTCCCCTAAGCTGTTTTTATATATATATATATATTATATACCAAAAAAATACACAAGAAAAGAAACATCACCTCCTCACAAACAAGTCCATCTATATTAACTCAGCAAGCATTACAAGAAAGAATGACGACGAGCCCGACACAAACTCAAACTTACTCAAACCAAAGTTGTGGATGCAACAGAACTCACCAAACGAGCCATCTTAGCTTGTTTTCTTAAGCTCCTCATGTTGGCCGCAGTGGCATGCTGCCCGGGCAGTGTGCCAGAGCACGGAGACGACAAAGATGGCTAGACCAGAACTTCAAAGCACAGACACACTTATCATGGAGACGACAAAGATGGCTAGACCAGAACTTCAAAGCACAGACACACTTATCATGGATAAAGGGAAAGATAAAAGCAAACTGAGGACCACCACCACCACCTAACCAACACATGCCCTCAACTCCTATAAAGGAACATGTTCTAACTGTGAATTGTATTAATCAGTCACAAGTCACAACCATACCCCATGAAAGGTCCAGTCCAGCAAATATGCGAATTTATGTAATGTATGAAAGGTCAATCATGTGTAACGAGAGTGAAAGATACAGGTACGGAAACATTGCTTTCCAATTCATAATGCTTCCTAATCAACAAATTAGACTGCAAATGTAGGTGGCATCAAATGTGAATCGAAAGATACTAGAATCCTTTCATTAAAAGGGTAAGTTGGCATGAAGCTTATTATATGCCCACAGATCACATGATTTCCGGCCCCAATTAAGACATGATCATGCAATTATACAAGCAACAGTAGGTTCACAAAATCTACTCTGTTCATTTTGAAGCAGCAATCAAGGGACTGAAGTGAAACGTTTAGCAAATATATGCATTTCTTGCAAGAAACTTTAGATTCTTATACCTTTATCATTCCTGTTTCTTAGCATTTTATTTCCATAGCTGAAATCTTCATTATTACAATGATATTTCCCTATCAGTATGTGGAAATGTAAAGCAATGACACTACAATTAGCAAGAAAAGGAGCAAGGAAATAGAGGCTTACCTGCTAAGCAACATGCCTCACGTAGACAAAACTGAAACTCTTCAGGCATCACGATGTACTAACTTAACATAATGGAACATGAAACACGATCTTTTATTGCCACAGAAATTTAACAATTTGAACAAAATTAATTTGATGATATTATTGGCAGAAAGATTCTTTGCCATCATTATTCATCCTGTTTTGCCCAGCATTATTTTTCACTAACTTAGTTCCAGGCCTCAAGGGCTTCAAGTAACAAGCTTGGAAACTAACCATAGCTCTCAAAACTTGAATAATCCTCAACTCAATATCAGCGCCATCAGGCTCAAGTACTCGTAAACACCTGGCAACCGCCTCCATTGTGCTCATACACCCAGCAAACGGTTCTTTCCTTAGAATCAACTCCGAGTCAAAAATAGTGCCACCATCTGCTGCAGCATCAAAATCTAAACAAACTTGCACAGCAAACTTGGATAAAAACGATAGACTTGCAGCCACCATTTCCTTTGCGTGCTTCCAAGTTCCATCAAAAACGATCAGAACGAGACCCTCCCTGCCTGCATCAACAAGAGACGAATACATCTGACTGACTTCACCAAATGGCAATGCATCTGGACCTGCACAACACTCCCATCAAAACAAGAAAACATGAATATGTATGATGTGATTGCATAGAAAAGCACTAAAAGGAAGCAGATAAAAATTCAAGCAATATGGCTCATACATATCACTTGAGTTGAGCTATAATCTTACATGAATTTTTTAAAGTCTGCATTAGTAAGAAACAATTAACAGATGTTGGTAGATCATTCCACACACATATAAATATTGTAATGGTATATACATAAAAACAAATTCAAAAATCAAGATTACACCAAATTTTGCTCTTTTTTTGACACACCAAGAAATCAAATACATATTACATGTATACATGTCCTTGGGAAAAACATAAAGAAAAACTAATAAGATGGATTTAGGCTTCACAAGATTCACCAAAAATAGGGACAACTATGAAAGCACAAGGTACATACAACATTCAACTGCAGCAACTCAAAGAACAGAGCAAAATATAAAGAAAGGAAAGACCTTTTCCAGTTTGACCTTAGCTACCATACCAGGGAAAAGATAAACAGCTCGACGGAGAGGCAAATTAGGGTTTTCGCTGGCTTGATCGTGGAGAGAATCGAGAAGCTCCGATAGCCCGTACTTCAGCTTGCGTCCGACGATGATCTCGCAGTTCCGGAGGCATTTAGCGAGGACGGGGACGGTGGCGAGCTTGTGGCGGCGTTCGTGGGGATGGTGGAGGATGACGACCTGCGTGGCCGTGGGGATGGGAACTGAAGGGAGGGCGTGGCAGAGGCACACGTTTATAGGGCGGCCACAGCCGTCTGTGCACGTCCTTCGCCGGCGAACATCACCTCCGCCGTCGCCGGCGGCCGCGGCTGAGGAGGAGGTTTCTTCAGGCAGGTCCATTGGGCTAGTGTACAGATACGAACGAGCGACGTGTTAAAGAAATCACGGCCCAAATTATTGGGCCGATTTGTGGAAACAGAAGCCCATTTACAATTATTTATATATATTGTGATATAAATGAAGGAATTTTTTGTGAGAGACTGAAGATGGCGACTTTGAATTTGGAATCGTCTACTTCTTCAACATCAGCTGCTGCCCCTTTGGGAATAGCTCGTTTCCAGCACACTCCTTATTAGTATTACTGGTAACTTTTTTATTTTATTTATTTATATATTTATTGTTTGGGTTTACACTTCCAGCACTCTTTGAATACTCGCAATGGCGAATTTACCTCGCGTATGGAGTTCTGGATTATCATTACTATTTTCAATTTATGATTCTCAGTTGTTGCAATTTTCTTATTTTTTTATGTCCATCTTGAAATGGTTTCATGATTTTATCGCATGCATTTTATTGAAGTAAGATTCGCATTTTTTCTAAGAATTCTTGCATTATTCTATACATGTATGTTTAATCAGTAAGAAAAAGCCAAAAAACTGTGTTGGTTGTATTGATCAGTCTTGATTATGAACTTTATTGTGCATTCTTTCTTAGTAGTCTTCGAATTTTTCTTAGAGCTTGGATATTGAATTTTGTGATTCTTTTTTAATTTTCTTTTGTCAGTGAAGAAAATATATACTTGCTTTGTAGAAGCTAAGTGAGGATGGGATAGCGAATCCCGATGGTTCAGATTTGTTCGTAGTTTTCATTTCCAATGAAAAGAATCAGGCAAGTAAATGTTGTTTGATCTTATACATTGTCTCTGCATATTGTTGAAATGGTGGACTAATGGAATTATAGAAGGGAAACCTTTGTTTAAAATCTTTGCATTGCTTAAAGAGAGTGTTTTTATAAGATTCCTTTGTGGCATCAGAGGGCGAGCCACAGAGCAGACGGGGTGATTCTGTGGGATTATCATGTTATCTGTGTACAAGTAAGAGTCTTGATTCGTTTTTATCTTGTTGAGGATGGGCAAACAGTATGGCGAACAATGTACTCCTTCGTGTGGCTAGCTAGGTAGCATAACTGTCGCCAGTTCTTGTTTCACGGTGTCTTTTGCAGAGGAGGAAAGAAACCAGCTTGCCTGATCTGGTCTGGGATTTAGATTCTAGTCTTCCTTATCCATCTCCACTAGCCACATACGTAGCAGAAACTATCCGGCCTTCATTTAAACTGTTTTCTGAGTTCCAGAGGTGAGATATATGTTTGAAGCTGTAACTCTGTGGTGTGCATAGAAATTACAGATTAACAGCATAATCGGGTTTTCATTTTGCTTCAAATCACTGCTGGTATAAATACAGCCACAACATAAATTGAGGTCTGTTGTCTCCATATGAATGCTTTTCCTGTTTCTGCAAGAAAAAAAATATATACTTCTCCATATCGGTGCATTGCTAAGCTGGAGAAACATCTTAACTCTAACGTGATATGCTGAAATATATTAGGATACATGCGCAATGATCAAATATACTGTAAAATCATTGTCCTGACGAATATGATTCTTGGAAGATCTTAGTCTCATTTGCATAGTTTGTGATGACCATGAATATTGTGGATTGGGCTCCTCTGCGATTGATCGAAAACGGTTGCTTTGATGATTTCAGGGTTTTCCGGATTGTACACACTCCGATCTTCCTGAAATCATTCGCATCAGACAGGCGACACATGAGAGATCCTTCCGGAAACTGGACTGCTACTCCGCCTTTGTATGAAGTAATCACTGCTGAAGGTAAAAGTCCTTTATTGCCTTTAGTTTTCACAGTCAATTATCTCTAGCCATAGGCATAAGATTGCACCCTTATCTAAATCTGATAAGCTGAAGAAGTTGCTTTATGCCCTATTCTGTTGCTTTTTAGTTTTTACCATATAAAAGTTTCTAATAGCTATTAGCACATAACTTGTTAGTTCAAAGTGAATAACTATAAATTTACTCACAATTGTCTTAACTTACAACAAACACACTGACTATCCTAAAAAAATACTAATCACATGCAAAGCAAGATCTTCCCTTGAGGTTATGGAGAGTCGAAGCAATTTAACGCGTGTGCTTCCTACCCCTGCTGAAGGTAGCTTCTTGTAGTGAACATATTTAACGCATGTGCTTCCTAACCCTGGTGAAGGTAGCTTCTTGTGGTGAACATGCTCGTTCTTATGCTATGGTATCCGTAACTGCATTTGTTTTCGACAGATGGAACGGCCCACAACTTGAACAAGTACATGGCAATGTCCTCTCTTGATGTCGTGAAGGGCATCGGAGCTGATGCAGTCAATGCGGTTTTGACCCAAAAACTTGGAGTGCTAGTTGGGGAGAGTAAACTTCAGGAATTCTTTTCTCAGTTTCCATTATAATTGGTGAAATTATTTAGACTGTTGTTTCATGGGATCATTACCTAATTGTGGAAATGAAATTTGGCATTGTTGGATAACTGTAGCAACAGCCCGCAAGTGTGTGAGAAATAGAAAATTGCCGCATTTTCCTCCAAAAATTGAGGTGTTTTACATATATCATCATGTAATCTTGTGTGAGAATGGTTAATGTTGCTTTAGATAAGCTGAAAAGGAAAGAAACACACTTTGTTTCTGATAGAGTAAAGACGGCTGGTACGAGGAAGACGATCGGCGCAACAGAAAAAGATGTAATTTTTTTGATATTAGTACTGAAGATGTTCGATAAATTGTATTGTAGAGTTTGTGGAATTGTTGAGTTTGTGGAATGAGAATGGAAGGGAAAAAAACACTGAATTAATATTGAACTGAATACGAAAAGAAAAGAACACTCCCACTCAGGGGCCTACGCTATAATGCGTCCTACTACTGCTATTCCCAGATGATGATCTCTCTCTTGGAATTACACATATATATACTACTCAATAATCCTAATTAATAATTGCATAAACAAATAAATAAATAAACAAACTGATCTCCACTACTTCCACTAATGTTGCGCATGCACCATAACTACCTTCCACTACTTTCTCTCCGGAAGATATGCAACTGACTCCTTCTCGTTCTCAACCATTTCTGCCTCGTCAGATTCGTCCGTGGATGTGGGCCACACCTTGCGTTTGCCACGTGTGTAGACTCTCCAGTTCGTATCAACTGCCCGCCCCTCGAAAGCAGACTTGTCCTCAAGGCGGAGGAAAGGAAATTGGCCACGAACATCCGTAACATCCATCCAGGTCGCATCTTCCGGCTGTAGTCCTGCCCACTTAATTAAAACTTGTTCCACTTGTCTATCGTCCCTAAATAGCAAACGACGATCGAGGATACTTTCGGGAAGGAAGGGTGGGTCGGCGTCGACAAGATCAGTTGGCAACTCTGTTTCTGGAACGGCCGGTCCTACTGCTTTTTTAAGTAGTGATACATGGAACACCGGGTGAATGCGGACACCATCCGGTAGTTTTAGGCGGTATGCCGTCTTGCCCACTCTTGATTCCACGCGAAATGGTCCAAAAAATCGCGGTGCAAGCTTGCGATTTTGCGCGGCATACAGCGTGGACTGGCGGTATGGTCGTAGCTTCAAATAGACCATATCGCCAACTTCGTATTCTACGTCACGACGGTGCTTGTTGGCGGAGCTCAGCATGCGATCTTGGGCTCTTGAAAGATGGTATTTGAGGTGTGCCAAAGCGTCATCGCGGGAGCGAAGGGTGTCTAGTACCGCTTGAGCTCGGATTTCTCCAGGTAGGAAGTTGTGTATGGTTGGGGGAGGACGGCCGTAAACGATCTCAAATGGTGAAGTTCCCGCTGCCGAGTGGGTACTTGTGTTATAGCAGAATTCTGCCCACGGCAACCATCTGTGCCATTGTTTTGGCCGTTCCGAAGCAAAACAACGTAAGTAAGTTTGCAAGCATCGATTGAGTACCTCCGTTTGTCCATCGGTTTCAGGGTGGTAAGCCGAACTCATCCGGAGTTTGGTTCCAGTTGCGCGGAAAAGTTCCTGCCAGAACGAACTCAAGAATATCGGGTCTTGGTCGGACACAATGGAGCGTGGGATGCCGTGTAGACGAACGACGCCGTTGGTGAATGCCTCAGCAACTTGGCGGGCCGAGAAGGGATGGTGAAGTGCCATGAAGTGGGCGTACTTGGAGAGGCGATCTACCACAACGAAGATGCAATCCTAGCCACCGGATTTTGGTAAGCCAGACATAAAATCCATGCTGATGTCTTCCCACACACGATCGGGAATGGGTAAGGGGGAAAGAAGGTCCGACGGGGCCTGCGTGGAGTATTTATGGCGTTGGCAAATTGCGCATGCGGCGACAAAACGTGTGACGTGCTTAACCATGCCGGGCCAATAGACATTAGCGGCGAGACGCCGGTATGTTCGGTATGCGCCTGCGTGGCCGCCCGTAGGTGTTGTGTGGAACTCGACAATTAATTTTTGGATCCAAGGTGATGCCGGTGGAATAACAATCCGTCCCTTATAAAATAAGAGCCCATGAATTAGTTGGTAATGTGGCGCTGAGTCTTTTCCCTCTTCTAAATTGCGCTTGATCCTGGTAAGTTTGTCGTCCAAGGAGGACTGGATAGTCGACCAATCTACCCATTGTGGTATGGACACGGCAGCTAGCTCTATGACGGGCTCATCCCGGCGAGATAGCGCGTCGGCGGCGCGGTTTAAACGGCCTTCCTTGTAGACGATCGAGAAGTCGTAGCCCAATAATTTGGCTGCCCAATTTTGTTGCGCCGGCGTCAAAAGTGGGTGAGAAAGTAGTTGCCGAAGGCTGCGTTGGTCAGTGTGAACTACGAATTGGCGTCCGAGGAGATAGGGCCTCCAGTGATGAATTGCGAGAACAAGAGCCATGAGTTCCTTCTCGTAGGCTGATTTTGATAGCCATTGCGAAGAAAGTGTTTTGCTGAAATATGCAATGGGTTGTCGGTCTTGCATGAGTACAGCTCCGAGTCCTCGACCGGAAGCGTCGCACTCTATGACAAACTCCTTTGAGAAATCCGGCATTCGTAGGAGTGGGGCCGTGGTCAGCGCTTTCTTAAGGGATTGGAAGGCTGTTTCAGCATCCGGAGGCCAAATCCACGATTTCTTCGACGTGGTGGAGTCTGACTTCTTCAGTAAGTTCGTCAATGGAGCCGCTATCTTTCCGTAATCACGAATAAAACGTCGGTAGTACCCTGTGAGGCCAAGGAAACCGCGTAGACCTTTGAGAGAAGATGGAGTCGGCCATCGAATAACCGCCGACACTTTAGCAGGGTCCATTCGTACTCCTTCGAAGGAAACGATGTGGCCGAGGTACTCAACACTTTGACGACCCAGCAAACATTTCTTGGGGTTGACTACGAGGCCGTTGGCCTTGAGTAGCTGAAAAACTTGGGAGAGGTGCTGGAGATGGCCCCCCCACGTCGTGCTGTAGACGAGAATGTCATCGAAGAAGACCAAGACGTTTTTACGGAGGTGCGGCCTGAATATATCGTTCATTAAACTTTGGAATGTGGCCGGGGCGTTGGTGAGGCCGAATGGCATAACTAAGAATTCGTAGTGGCCCGAGTGAGTGCGGAATGCCGTCTTATGGATATCGGCTGCTGCCACCCGAATTTGATGGTAGCCGGCTTTGAGGTCGAGCTTGCTGAACCAACGTGCGCCATGTAATTCGTCCAGAAGTTCTTGAATAACTGGTATTGGGTACTTGTCCGGAATGGTCCGCTTGTTTAGCTCGCGGTAGTCGACACAAAAACGCCAAGACCCAACCTTTTTTCGCACTAGAAGAACGGGACTCGAGTATGGGCTTGTGCTTGGCTGGATAACACCAGAGGCTAGCATTTCGCCCACCAGTCTCTCCATTTCATCCTTTTGCATATGGTTGTACCGATAGGGACGGACGGAGATGGGCTGTGATCCGGGTTGAAGGTGTATTTGGTGGTCTGTGCGGCGCGCCGGTGGTAAGGTGGTGGAGGGCGTGAGTACAGTTGGGAACCGAAGAACCAGGTCGCGCAACTGCTGATTGGCCGTGGAAGAGAGAGCCGTGTCGAAGTCGAAAGCATCAGCAGGGTTGTCGCTTTCTAGCGAGCGAAGAACCCAACATTCGTCACCCGCCTCGAGGGAGTGGATGTCGCGTGGAGAACAAGCGCGACGTGTGAGTGTTGGATCTCCTTGAATGGTGATGGACTTGCCGTTTACTGAGAAAACCATGGAGAGGTTCCGCCAGTTTGCTGTAACGTCGCCCAAGGACGCCAACCATGAGATGCCAAGAATAATATCGACGTTGCGAAGCGGAAACACATAGCAGGATATGTAGAAGGTTTCCGAGGCCAATACAAGAGGAACCTCCTGGCATATGCCCGATGTGTGCACGGACGATCCATCGCCAAGCATGACCGAGAAGGGGGCTGTGGGAGTGATCGGCAGACGGAGTTTGTCCGCGAGGAGTGCCGAAATGAAACAATGACTAGCGCCACTGTCCACCATCACTTGTACGTTCTGGTTATATAGGATACCATAGAGCTTTAGGGTGTGCGAAGTGCCAAGACCATGGAGAGACAATTCTGAGAGTTGCGGTTCCGTCATCACGTCTGCAACGGATGACTCGTCGACGTCGGCTGCGTCAAATGCAGGCTCATCGTCGTCCATGACTATTACGTTTAATGTTTTAGGTGGGCAGCGGTGTGTGGGTCCGAATTTCAGTCCGCACTTGAAACATGTTCCCGCAGCCATGTGACGTTTGAATTCCTCCGATGACATGTTGCGGAATCGGCGAGGGGGGGTTTTTTGAGGCGCCGGTGGTGAAGGTGAACTTGCGGACGAGTGTAAGGGCCGCGACAGTGGGCGTGATGGGGAAGCCAACTGGTCGGCCGTGGAAGAGCGGACAGACGGTGGTGCGGTATGGGAGGTGGGTACGTGATCAAGGCGCAATGCCAGTTGGACAGCGTCGGAGTAAGAAGTGATATTCGCGGCTTTCATGTGCATGCGAATTTCTGGTCGAAGGTTGGCCAGAAAGAATCCCAAATATTGATGATCGGAGAGATCCGAGATCTGTGCAAGACGGGCCTCGAACGCAGCAACATAGTCGGTGAGGGATCCGTCGTGGCGGATGGCGGCAAAAGCTTCGTATTCATCAAGCGCCATATTGTCACCGAATCGCTTCATTAGTTCTTGTGTGAAACGATCCCACGAGAGAGACGGTTGTCGTCGTTTGAGGAGTTGGATCCAAGGGAGAGCCGGACCGGCCAAAGAGGCCATGGCGAGTGGTAAGCGGTTGTCAGGCGCGGTACCGGAAACCAAAAAATATTGGTCAACACGAGCGAGCCATGCGAGGGCATCCGTCCCGTCGAACGTCGGCATGAGCATGGGAGGGGTGGAATGAGGGTCTGGGCAGTGTGGGGTGTCGCCTATGTGTGGACCTCCCGTAGCGGAGGACTGGCCGGAAGAAAATGCCGCGCGGATCTCAGACATGACGGCGTCGAGTTTCGCGTTCAAGGTGGTGTCAAGAGCAGTGATGCGTTCATCTTGTCTGTGAAACTGGATGTTCATCTCAGTAATCATAGTGGTTAAGGATGTTGCCGTCTTCTCTAGGGCACCAAGTCGCTGCTCGGAGTTGCGCGTTTCCGAGCTGGAGCTTCGCGTGTCAACCATCGCTCACCGCACCAATTGATAGAGTAAAGACGGCTGGTACGAGGAAGACGATCGGCGCAACAGAAAAAGATGTAATTTTTGATATTTGTACTGAAGATGTTCGATAAATTGTATTGTAGAGTTTGTGGAATTGTTGAGTTTGTGGAATGAGAATGGAAGGGAAAAAAACACTGAATTAATATTGAACTGAATACGAAAAGAAAAGAACACTCCCACTCAGGGGCCTACGCTATAATGCGTCCTACTACTGCTATTCCCAGATGATGATCTCTCTCTTGGAATTACACATATATATACTACTCAATAATCCTAATTAATAATTGCATAAACAAATAAATAAATAAACAAACTGATCTCCACTACTTCCACTAATGTTGCGCATGCACCATAACTACCTTCCACTACTTTCTCTCCGGAAGATATGCAACTGACTCCTTCTCGTTCTCAACCATTTCTGCCTCGTCAGATTCGTCCGTGGATGTGGGCCACACCTTGCGTTTGCCACGTGTGTAGACTCTCCAGTTCGTATCAGTTTCCTCAACAAATAAGCCTGTTTTCTGAGAATTGTAGAACCAAGTTAAAACAGCACACAGCATAAAGTCAGAACCCAAAATCGATAGCTTCGCCAAGTTCGCTCTGCCTCCATCTGCGGGTAAGTCTTGCTCCTTACCAGTTGGAATGCGAAGGCCAAATCCTCAAAAGGAGAACATAGCGAAGGTGGATTAGGAATGTTCACGAGAGGGCAAATCAAATCTTTAGGTCCCGTCATCACTGTCTGATAACAGAAGATCTTGTATTTGCTCCCTGTGTGAACCACAAGGCAAGCATATGTATAAGAACAGATGCATATATGTGACAAAAATGCAAATATTCGTTTCTAAATGCAAAACATGGCATGTCCTACCAAAATCAAATATTGAACTAGTCAAGAGATGAAAAGAATAAAAACCTAGGAGTAAAATGTCACCTCAGAGACACGGCTGTCACTGCTATCCTTAGCCAGGGTTGTAATGGACTGGGGAAGCAGAGAAAGAAAGTGCTCCATAGATGAGGTATCCTTCGGAAGGATCTGATATTGGCAGCTCGAGCATGCAGCTGTGTAAATCTCAGCACTCGTTTCCTCAAGGGCAAACCTGTTCAGGCTTGAAACGTCGGATTTCTTAAGTGGACTACTGCATATGAGGCAAAATGACTCCGGGGATTGAGATTTATTGGGCTTCAAGTTGTATTTCTTTTGCCTCCTCTTAGTAGCCAAACGTTCGTTAGGATCACCAACTTCTGGAGTTCTATTGAAAGAGAAAGGCGTGAGTTTCCCAGCTGTCCTTACAATTGTACTTTCACGTGAAGGATTCTCCTCCTGAAAAAAAAGAACCGGCATAAAGCCTCGACATTTATCTGCTCATATTTTGTTGTATAGAACAGGGACTCTGCCAGAGTCTACGTAAGAGAATATCGTGTGGTTCCTACCTGCAATAGTTTTACAAATGACGATATCAATCCATTAATGCCAGCATGAGGTTGCTGAGATGCTTCTACAGTCTTTAAACTGGAAAAGATTGAGAGAGATCATCATGAAGCAATAGAATATCAATAAGAAATAAGTAGCCATGAAACATTAAGAGAAGATCCCATCACATTTCTGTGTCACACCTGTCCAGACTGCATAACATATTCAACTCTTCGGACAGACAGTCACGAAGAGGAAGCACCACTGGCACCTTCCACCTTGCATCAATGTATTGTATATCTGCAGCTAACGAGAAACCCTGTCCCTGGTAAAATAAGAATGTAAATAGCTTCAGACATTGATTCTAAGCCTTTCCCCTGTTTCCTAGGAACATAGAAACTCCGGTGAAAGATTTTTTTTCCTTTTCTGTAGGCATGTGTAAGCGACTGACCTTGACAGTTGCTTCAAGCACATGGCAAGCTATCCGGGAAGTGCACGTTCCCAGAACAATTTTAGTGTATCCATTGTCGAAAGCAGCCTGCACAGTCAAAAAAGCATAACTGACTGTAGCTTATTTCCACTTGATCGTTTCCAGATATTAAATCAACAAAGTAATAGAGTCAAACCTTTTGCAAACACAACATGCGCAGATGCTTAATGAGATCTTCTTTCCCGGTGGGATCGCTGACAACATCACCCAACCTTTTCAAACTGTCTCTCCCAACAGCCAACTCGGGCGAATAGATACTTTCAGTAGGAATAACAAAAAACTGTTTCGCTGGTGGAGTTAGGTTTGACACAATGAGTTCCATCTCATTCATTGCTTCATCAAATTCACTAAATGCTTCTGCACACATGGTAGTTTCATCAATGTAGGCAACCCCAACTCCGAACACTGGCAATACCCGTTCTCGTTCTCTACTTGCATCAAAATTCTTCTGTGCTTTTTGTTGCATCTCATGAACAAATTGAAGAGCCACCCTGAACATAACCTAATTAAGACTAAAAAATAAAATTTTCTAAATCCTACATTAAAATTAGAAGAAAGAATATGAATTGCTAGTTGAGAGATTGCAACTATAACCCTAAACTCTAAACCCTAAGTATCACTTACAAGTTGAACTAATAATACTTATACATTTGAAAGTACAAATGATTCCAATCATGAAATCATTCTCTCAAAAACAAATGGAAGCATTAACTAGCTAAGAACTTGAGCCAACTATATAAGCTTAACTCCATCTATACGTTGTTCAATTATTTGAAGCTATGGATGTGAAGCTCCATTTCACTTAGCAAATAACAAAATCGAAGTAAGATATCAACTTCAAATCCCTGAATCATAAATAATTCATTAGCCAAAGCCAATCCAATAAAGCAACAAACACCATACAAGAATCAATCTCAGGATTTCAGCTCAGAAATCACAAAAATAAAATAAAAAAATCGTCCGAAGCACCAATAACACACAAACACATAAATATACAGCTAACATACCTAGAGGCAGAACCACCAGAAAACGCCACGAGAACGTTATCGGAAGGCGAGATCATCGCATTCGAGGTAACGGCAAACCGAAACTTCCCGAACAAATTGCTCCGGAAGCAATCAGCGCAGAACCTCCCTCCCTCTCCGCCTCTGGCAGCAACGCCGGGGTGAGTAACGGCGATGGTTTCGTTGATCTTGCACTTGAGGCATACTCCCGGAGCATTAACACGAGAAGCATGATTCAACCCGTTGGCGTTGGCAGGCAGCGGCCTCTTGTCGTCGACGGAATTCTCGTCTTTGTAGCAACCGGACTGGCAGGTTACGGAGCTGCAAGCCATTTTTCTGCGAATTATTTCTTGTTTGAGAAGGGGTTATATGTTCGTCAGTGGACCGGCCCATTAATCTTTAGCTAATAAAGGACTTATTTTGGCTTATTCTTTTTTTATTGGCTTGCAATTTCATTTAGGTAGTTGTTTTGGTAGAATTATGATGGGATTATGGTAATTAACTAATTATGGTTGGTTAATCAAGATTATCCATCTTCTCAATATTGAACAACGAGCTCGAAAATCACCCTAATCAAGCTCGGAAGGTCAATCAAACATGTCAAGTGGAAGTGGTTATGTTTTAGAGTATGCCTGAAAACTGAAGTTGAGCAAAGTTTACTTGTTCAACTTACCAGAAAAAGATTCCATCAAAGATATGCAATTGTGTTATGGTGGAAATTATGCATACGTGGTTTTGTGAGGTGAGCACAATTCCTTTATAAAATCTTTTATTTTTACATGTGTAGCAATAATGATTTTACATGTAAAAACACAAGATTTTTTGTTGTACCTGGGGGCTGGGGCTGGGAGCCTGGGGCCCCATTGGAACACAAAAAATATCAAATCCCTTTCCTAACCAAAAAAAAAGGCACTCAAAACCACTGACGTATACAAAATCTCACACTCTATCTACTCACTCTCTCTCTCTCTCATCATCCACACTTTCTTACCTCTCTCTCTCTGCAATTCGACGAAATCCAGTTCGACCAATCAGAGCTCGAGGAGCTTCATCATAAATTGCTCCAGCGGATAAACAAAGTACAAGTAAGCCACCCCCACCTCTCTCTCTCTCTAAAACGATACTCAGCCGCAGAACACTGTCTACGCTCGTCGACACGTGTCCCTCTTCTGACCATCAACTGAAACACCAACAGAAATTTATAAAAAATAAACTCACTCCCACTCCACCAGAGAAGAGGAGAGTTTGAGAAAGAAAAAAACACCAGCTGCACCAGCAGAGCAGAAATTCTTGAATTTCTTTCAAAATTTCCATTCCGCACTCTGTTTTTCTTCCGATCAATTCTCCTCCTTCAATCTCTCTCTACACACGCACAATATATATACAAAATTACCCTTTTTCTTTCTCCCACTGTTTATATAGTCAAGACGCCTTTTTTATCCGTCTTTGCAATCAAGAAACAGAGTGCTCTGTTTCTTGAAACCTGCAGCAATGGCGTCTTCTTTGGTTTCATCGCCATTCACACTCCCAAACTCGAAAGCAGTAAACCTCTCATCCCTTTCACAAAAGCACTATCTCCTCCACTCCTTCCTCCCCAAAAGAAGCGCCACCAAAAACAACCAGAAATTCAAATGCGCCGCCATTGGCAACGGCCTCTTCACGCAGACCACGCAGGAAGTCCGCAGAATCGTGC
>JAYDZE010142906.1:0-22706 GCA_034509125.1 Monilaria moniliformis
TTCCATGCAGTGCTTTTGTTCCCCTTCTCAACAGGAATGGATTCTGGGGAATGCATCCTTTAGCCAAGAGAAAGACAAAGCGAGATTTATAGAGATGTTAAAAATCAATCATGAGACCTGCTTCAGTTGAATAATTTACTTCTGCTGAAGAAATAACTAGAAGCAGAAAATATAGTCCAGAAAAAAATTGTTGATATGGATATTTACCCATAAAAGGTTTGGCAGAGGAATCTAGATATCCTTTGTATACTGGCATAGGAGAAGAACCATGGCTCATCAAGTTTACAGCACTACTACAACTTGTGAGTCTATCTGATGAAGATGAAGCCCATTGAACTGGATGCTTGTCCTTCCGATAGACATGCCATAACAATATAGCAGCCAATCCAATAGCCGTCAGGATGAGACAGAGTAAAAGAACTATGGAAACAACTTTGACTGGACTCCGTTTCTTTAAAGGCTCTAACTCGGATAAAGTCCCTGTAAAGACAATATGCTGGAGTATGTAAGCATATGAAGGCATCACTTTTTGCAAGTGACCACTTGAGATTCTCATATATCAAGTAATTGCATAGGCATAGTGTGATTGGCCAAGCTAAATTTTCCATAAACTGGCAGAAGATATAGTAAAGAAGGCTTTCTCACTCAGTTGCTGACATGAACAATCACATTCCCATTCATTATGAAGATGGTTCATTGTCAACCAACATTGAGGAGTAATAGACTGCTAAAAAAAGTTGCTACTAATCATATCGTCAAGCTTCGAAGATTACCAGCATTACAGTTACATGCAGTAAAACAGCTGCTTCCATTTTCTTCGCCTATTAACCTAGGTAACCCACCGGTATTGCAAATGCAAGTCCATCTATTTTTACCCGATCCTCCTGCAACTGCACGTTAAGAGAACAAAAAAAAAGAAGAAAAAAAGCAGGTCAAGGAACTAGCACAAAAGATTATGCTCCATAAACAGAAAAGTAGACTTGATAAATAGACGGGGATTATCCAGGCTACATGTGATTTGCCTTGAATATGTATCTGTATCTAAATCAAACATTTTGGTCCCTTGTTTTTGGGTTATACAAATACATGTCCAATAAATCTACTTGAAAATATCAACCACGGACTATTTCTATCATCTTTTGCAGTTACCATAATTCATTCCATCATAGTATATAGGACTCTCTTTTTCATACATAAGGAACTACCAGAATGAGAGATAAATATTCAAATTGAGGGACTAAGTTACAGCCTAGCCAATAATGCAACGAGAAATTTTTTTAAGAGAAACTGTATACCAGGGCTACAATCACAGGAAGAAGAGCAATTTTCCAGGACAAAGGTCAAGGTTCGTTCACGTGCAATAGAACACGTGCATGTCCACTTATTCGTGTCGGAACTTGTTGCGGGCCCATCTGAAAAATGTCAAAGACAGTTAGTTTGCTGCCATATACTGCTAGTAAGGCACTTTAATAAAAATCAAGACAATGCGGAAGACGTGTTATTGATTCTATATAATGTTGCCCACATATACAACTCATGTTAAATTGGAAGAGTCTGCCTCCTATAAATAAATGGTATTATAGATATGGACTCTAGGACATGTGTATTACTTACCAGAGAGAGTCTGCTGAAACCAGACCAAGTTAATGAAACAAAGAAGTGCAATCTCCACCTGACGCCCCATGTATTCAGCACCAATAAAAAAACTGAAAATTGAAGCATAAATAATAAAAACCAACAAATATACCAAATTCAGAATGTAGTTTTCCAATTAACTGTATTGTAGGTAAACAAATATATTTGCACAGATAACTTAAATGTGAGAGAAAATGAGTCCCTGTGAGAGTAATAGTGAGGGAGATAAGACAAATAACCATGAAGGACTATGAATATTACTAGCAGTAAATAAATACCTGTGTATTGTTTCGGTGTAATTTTAAAAGTTGAGGACAAACAAAAAAAAAAAAAAAAACTTACTTGCATTTTGTAAATACTCAACCAGAGCTAGATTGTGTTTGATGTACATCCATTAGCTCATCTCTTAAGCCACAAACCTTGAACTTGTTCTTGCTGAACAATGTCTAATAATACGCAGACAACATTTGTCATGAACTAATTGAGCAAGATGATAACTGTCTATGATAAAAATTCTATGAATAATACAATTGTCCATAATATAGTAAACTCATAGCAAACCATAGTTTGTTTTCAAGTGACAATCCCCCCGTAGATGTTTTGCTCCAAACACGAGAAGACAAATAGGGGATATAAGAAGTGCACAACACACACATAGAGAGCTTTTATGGAAAGGATGGTTGTGCATTACATTTTATCTTACTAGGTAGCACGGTATTGGAAATATCATTACCCTCTTCAGATAAAAAGTTCAAAATTAACAAACATCTGCTAAAGAAATCTGAGAACTAAGAGCCCTTGACTATTTGGGCACCAAGTAGCCTTAGTTCTCATATTTCTAAGCAAATAAACATCTATGGCACTTGATGATCGATAAATGTACTGATGATATAATGCCCCCGAAAACGAATATTGAACAACCAAATCACCAAGTGAAAAGTTTGGCGGATACAACTTTTTTTCTTCTTTTACATGGTTGGCCAACAAATCTCTTATTCTTTGGCCCACAATTCCAAAAAAATTCTGGTCTCTCAAAATTAACTTAAACAAAGTAATTTTGTCTTATATTCAATTATGTTTAGCAGAAATGTGAAAAACTTCCATCACAACTAAGCGCATATAACAGAAATCATCCTACAGTAATTGCATTAAAAAAATAACATTCTATACCATCTCAGATACTAATTAATACAAACCTTATATAAGCTTCATTGTAGCTTTGATAAAAACAATATGCTATCTTGCCAATAGATATCCATCAGCTTATTAAGTTTGTTTGTGCATGCTTGGTTGAGAACTAGTCTGAATTTTTGGCTTCAAATGCAGTTTGTGTAACAAAACGAACTCAAAAGTAAATATGTTATACAACTCTGTGATTTATAAATCACTGACTCAATTTTGTGTCCAACTATTGAGAAGAGGGGATGGACTAATAATAAAATTGTGAAAATGATCTAAACTGATTGACTCAAAATGAAAGGAAAGCTGAAGCCAGGAAGTCAGTGGAGATATTACAATCGCATTACTCTTATACATTGTTACTGTTAATCAAACGATCCAAGGTCATAATCAATAGGTATTTAAAGCAAAAGAAGGGACATCCTTACCACTTAATATTTCGGACTTCACGCATGATAAGACAAGGTGAAAGCCAAGGGCAGACCTGCAAAGTATTTTATCCAAGATTGCTCATATATAGAAAGACATCTTAACTAACAATTAAAAGAAAGAAAAATATACAAGAAAAAGACATGGATTTGGGCGGAAGAAAATCAGGAAACAAAAAGAAAAAGATATTGTATAAGAGTATAATGTGGTCCATCAACCAAACTCGGTGAAAGCTACCACTTCTCAAACTGAAAGAGACCCCTCAGCAATCATACTGGACAAAACAGGGGGGGAGGGAAAAAAATACAGTGTATTAACATCAGCAACTACACTAATATATCTCATTTGACCCTGGTTTCGATAAGGTAATAATGGATTCTAAATAAAGAAAGAATAAATAACACGTCTATGATTGTAATTAAAAAAAAAATTAATAATAAAAAAAACAATGAATTTACATTATATGAATGGTCCAAAGCAGATACTTGCCGACGGTTAGGAAAGACTTTGCTTCCAAGACATATTCAGAGAGGTTGAGAGTCCACTAGTTACAGTACATATATTTATTTAGTTTAAATTTTTTGAATGATGATGTGCACGAAAACTACATATGTTTTTTCCTCTTGACCTCTCTTGTGGGAGAATTAAAAATCTAATTATTATTTTGGCCTTGTTTCTCCATCAAAAATTAATAATGAGGAAAACAGAGAATGAAATTATCCGAATCATAACCTCACCTTATAATAGGTGAAGGCAAGTTCCAACTCATCTAACGAGAGCGGACAATTTGTCTTTTACCTCATTCAAAAGAATCAGGATTTTCAAGAATTTATAGAAGAGCAACTAAATTCCAAAAGAGAATTACCCTCACGCGCGAGAGCGTGCACTCTGTTTTTCCTGTTCCATTGCTGATATTTCGAATTTCAAGTCTAGCATTATCTTGTTGTACATTACGATTGATAGAGCATATAGTAAAATGTATAATATTGTGATTTGATAATTCTAAAATAACCACATCGAAGAATACTTGTGTCCAGACTGTGCTTCACCTACTTCACATTGCAGCAGAAAAAAGCTGCAGCCTTTTAAATCGATTTCAAATTAAAGCCTTTTAACTCAGATTTACGAACACAATAATTGATAATATACTGGATAGGCACCTCGCCATCAACTTCTGAACTGATCCTAACCACATAGAAACAATTAGGAGCTAAGCATACCTTTTGCAACGGAAGTTTGACCAGGAAATTCGTAGTTGCAGGGTGGTCAAGTAGAAGAATGTACAACTCTCTCTCCACAGCAGCTGGGCGTATACGCATGAATGCAACAACAAAACTCAATTCTGCTTAAGAAGTCTGATCTCTCGCATTGAGAAGAAAACTATGCACAGCTTCAATCTCATGAAATGCAGAGAATTGGAAGCGAATTAAACAGAGCTACCCCGACACCATGTGTATGTAAATCTTACATGTATCTGTGCGTCCTATCTCCGTAGCTAGAGAGAGAGAGAGAGAGAGTTGTAACGGTGAAGGGGTTACAGCATGAGTGAGCACAGATGTCTATGCCGATTGCCGAAAGGGCAGCCCAGGATAAAGAAAAAACTCATTCCTGCCACGTGGCGTTTCAGATTTCTCGAGGCTGAAGATTTCCTGAAATTTTCAAATGCTCGAAGCGCACTGCACCGCTCCTTAATTTTGGAATTTTGAATTCAAGGAGCGGGGGTGACCATATCCGATCTGACGGTCATGATCGACTGGATCTGCTGGGGGAGCAACAACACACGTGTCGTTCTTCCATTTGATGGAGGTTAGGAAAAGTGTTAGGACTACGGTTTTATTGGCTGATGGCGCTTGTGGTTTTTTTCTTTTCCCTTTTTGTCCTTTTCTGTTTTGTATCTGTTTTATTTTCATTTATGTTTCCTTATTTGGAATTTCGATGTACTAATTTATTTCCATTAGAAATATTTATTCTTTTAATATTATGATTAACGTTACCCTACATCCTGCCCCTTTTCACCCTATGATTTTTTTTGTTATTATTAGTTCTTACTTTCAAGTTTCTATATCGACTAGACAATAGTTACGTTACATGAATGATTAACCAATCTTTTCTTCACCAAGAATATATAATAATTATTTTATTAGAAATATAAGGAATGTGCAATTCATATCACCATCTTAATTTATTATTTTTCTTTAATATGACACATTTTTTTACTAACCAAATTTTTACCTAACATTTTATTAATATTTGTGTCAATCACAATTTTTCGCACTCTTAATAGAGAGTATTTTCTTTTATCCTTAAAACGTCTAATAGCTAAAAAATTAAATTTTTCTGACTAACCAAAATTTTGGAAATTTTTGTTAGTTTGGTCAATCAATTTAGTCATGACTATTGTAATTTTGAATAATTTGTTAGTTTGTTCGGAAATCACAAGGCAGGTTTTTTTCAACTTTTTTTGTGAAGTTATAAAGTTTGACCCACTCGAATATATGCAATTTGTTCCAAAAATTAATGCACATTTTGTTGTTTTGGTGTTTCCATAATATAGTGCACACTTTTTAAATTTTCTTTTTTGGATACATTTCCTTTATATTTTATCCTCATTTTACACACCTATTTACAAAATGACCAAAGATGGTGCCCGACATTATTTTTATTAACTAATATAAAAAATAATAATGTGAGGCTCTTTCTCCATCTACAAAATACACTACTTAATTTTTATTAAATTCATACTACACCAAGATGTAAACTATTTTCTAAAATAGATAAAGTATTATTGTTAGTTAAGGTACATTATATAATAATAGGGAAAATGGTCAAAAACACCCTTCATGTGTATACCAAGGTTTAAATAAATCCTTTATGTATTTTTAGATACAATCGTTTGTAATTCCTAACATTCATGCCCCTTCTTATTAGTATTATCACTCCAAATTAAATTTATCTCAAATTTTCATCTATTTATTTAATTTTTAATTAAATAAATAAGAACTAGTATATAACTTATATCATCCAATTATTTAAATCTCTATTTAATTATATTATAAAATTTTTTTATTATTATAATACATTTATAAAAATAAACATGACTTTTTAAAATATTTTATAGTAAATTATAGTTTTGCAGCAAAATCTTAGAGATTGATAACTGATAAGTTTGCATGAAATAATTGTGTTCGGCGAGATGATCTTTGTGCTATTATTCTTCTTCTTTTTCTTCACTTTGTTTTTTATTTTTCAATTTCAATTTGTAATATCAATTGTTGACGACGTCACATTTCCTTTGCTTAACTGTATCTCACATAAAGGGTTCAATTGGACCTTGGTACAAACATCAGGGGTATTTTGATCATTTTTTCATTTATAATATGTGTGCCACAACTTAATAAATAAGTTAAGTTTTGATAAATTTGTTATTTTAGTCAACTCTCTGGAAGTAATAAATTTAGTCATGATTTTAGCAGTTCTGTTATAATTTTATTAATGTGACCGAAAATAAAAAAGCAAAAGTGTTTTGTTTTGTTAATTAAGTAGTTTACCTAACATGATCAAATTATCGTTAGTTAAGGTGGATTAGATTATGATATGTCAGAAGGCTTAATAAATAACCAGTATTACCCAAGCTTACAAATTGGCCAAGTATTGCCCAAATTGCTAACTTGAAAACGTAAGTGGGTATTTTCAATTTCACGTTAACAGAATGTCCTGATTACGGTTTCCAATTTATGTGTAATCCAAGACGGTGTATATTGTTAAGATTTGTTATCAATCACCTTCAAGAATTTTGTAATGTAATCGTGTACCGTTTCACGTGATTGAAAGTTTCAAGTCTTCTAACTTAAGAGTTTAGTTAGACTAGTCCAAAGTTTAAGAACCATTATTAATATTAAATTAAAATTAATGACAGAATCTTCAGACAAGAAGTAAAGTCAATCCAACACAAATCCAAAAATGCACATTCACGCAGAATGTGACCATGTTCCATCACTAAGTCTAAAACGATTCCTTGCATGTACGTACTTGATAAATGTTGAGAATATTTTCATTAGCGTGACCATGATTCGTCACTAAGTCTAGAACGAACAATATCATACTGACTATGAATCCGAACATTACAAAATAAATGCCACAAAGAAAACTCCCCCAAAATCACCTTACCTTGCATGTACATTTGAAGTGAATATACCCCCATCAACAACAAACAAACCACTCACAATCCTTTTTCCCTTTTTACCACTTTGTCCTTTCTATTACAAGCCCCCGACCCAGAATTTTCAACCCAGCAGAGATCAGAATGTAACAATGAATAACAACTCTAAGAAGACAGGATAGAATGTCACAGTCTTATCATACCAAAACTAAGAAGGCATCAGCTGGGATGCTGCTGCTGCCTTGCAGGAAAGGATCTGGTTGGCCTGATCGTTGGTCGAGGCGATGAGTTGCCTAAGATCATGGTTTGGGACAAGTTTACCATGTCCACCATGGAAGGCGTCTGGTACGCATGCACGACGCTCCAGCTGTCCGTGGAGTCGCCTCTCGCGGTTGCCCTCTGCCAAGAATGCGAGCTCAGTCCGGACAGGACATAGGCTCTTCCTGATGTTTCGTAAGTCTGTCTGTTGCCCATTCTTTCTTGCATTTCCCTCAACTCAGCATCCAATGCATCGCATAATCTGTCTCCTGCTCGTGCCGATGCGGATTCCGAGAGCTGTTTACGGCAGTTTTCTAGGATGGCGATGGCTGAAGTTAGATCACCTTGCTCCGCAGCGCCTCTAGCTTCTGCCATGGCTTCGGCGGTTTGGAACCTGTTGCGCTGCTTGTCCACTTCCATCGAAACCACCACTGGTCCAGCTGCAACAGGCCGTTGGATGGTTACATCATTTCCAGAATCTAGAGTGACTAGATTCTTGGAGATGGGATGCTTGTACACACATTTCATTTTAATGAGTGACATCTCATTGCTGCTGGATTGAGTGATGGGGATATCAGTATTCACTAGAAAATCCCTTTCTTCTTCAGCATATAGATCTCCAACCTCAATTGTGCCTTTTCTTTTATTAGATGCAAGAATATTCTTGTAGCTTCCGGATTTTATACCGGTGAGTTGCAGCATTGAGTCAATGCACTCGACTTCCACTCTTAGTTCCTGCACAACGACACTTAAGAGACCCCCGATGCACTGCGCAAATGCGTCCTGAATCACGTTCTCCGCCTCTATAAAAGAAAATGTTCCGCCAGAAGTTTCAGAGATTGAATGCATCGAGGCTGCATCATGATCTGCTCCGAATCCAAAGGCATGCACAGGAATATGAAGACCTGAGGCATTATTTCTGTGCATGGAGGATGGGAGTAACGACTGATGATCAGAGCGAGCATTGCCACCAGTAGGAGAAGTTGTGGTGTACGTGTCTTGGCCATCAGATAACAGTATGATGCTGCTGACCGGATTTTTACACTTGCGCTCACTCATCACTCTGGCTCCCTTCCTGAGGCCATCAGCAATGTTTGTCCCTCCGTTTGAGCTTAGAGAGTTGACAGCTTGCAGTGCTTCGTGCTTTCCAGTGTGAGTCATCCTACGGAGAGGAAGGAGACGATGTGCTGTTGAGGAGAAGGCTATTACAGATAGCCTATCCAAAGGACCTAAGTTTTGGATCACAAATCCCATTGCTCGTTTAAGCAGAGCGAGCTTGGTGCCAGCCATGCTGCCACTGACATCAAGCACTGTGACAAGATCAACCGGAGCTCGAGAACCTGATCTATCAGTCTCAGAATGTTGCATTGCCGTCACAGTTGGTGCTTTCAGATGAATCAGAACAGAAAAGTTGTCATAGGATTTTGATTTTAGAACGGCAGAAACTTCCGGAAACGTTTTAACTTCAACTGCTGCTCCAGTAAAACGGTCGTGATCAGTGTGCTTACTGGATGACCTATTGGTGGTGCCACAGGGCAAGCCACCACAAATTTCGTCATCATCATTGAAGACATCAGGTTCCACAACATGAAACAGAGAAGAAACATTCCGATTGCTGTCCATTCGTGGAGAAGGGACTCGTCTCACTAACCGCATCAAGGACTCATCCTGAGGCCAGGGCACATTGTTTATCGGATCTCCCCTGTGAGATTTATCAGCAGAAGGACTCTGGACTGGAACCTCCTTCCATTTTGCGCGGCAGACAGGACAACTTTGTCTTCCATGCTTCACATTGGATGTGATACAATGAAAATGAAACGAGTGTGAGCATTCTGCAGTGAAAATCGCATGGCCGTGGCCAGGTTTCATGGTTCCCAAACATATTGCACAAATCTTCTGCAAAAATGAGGAGAAGAAAGGATTAAAAACTAATGAACGGATACAAATGCTGGCAGAGAGTTTGTAACATAAGCATAATGCATAAATATAATAAAACTGGGTAAGGAACTAATCAATCATATATAGGAGCATTTGAGGCCAAGCATATATTAGAAGCAATTTCAAACGCAGTGCTGCCACACACCAAAGAGGTTGATGTTGATTTGAAGTTGCTCTCTTTCACAATTAAACAACTTCAGTCAATTAGCAGCTTGACGTATTACTTAACCCCACATCGAGTATAAAATATACTAGTCATGAAAAAGAGTCCACCAACTCACACTCTCTGTCACATCTTTGCAATGGATCAAAGTTGCAAATTATGCCAAGTCAAGGCTTTCACATACTTAACTCACATAACTTCCATAAATTCAAAGATCTCATCAAAGCCAAAAAGGAAATAAACTCAATCAAGTAAAGAGCATGATATTGAGTTAGCATTTATTTAATCCTTAGCAAGAGTTTCCAATCCATTAATAAAAATAGTAAAACTTTAGAATTACATCCATAGAAGTTTTTGTCCAGTATACATGACATGGCGCACCAGTAGAGAGACGAGAGAGACGATCTTACATCAAAGATGCATATTTAAGATTCTCGGAGATCCAAGATAACGAGGGCAACAAAGAAAAAAAAATAAGTTGACGCATCGATAAAATGGTAAAAGAGATGAAAACCAACCAATAAAGTCAATCGTGGATATCCAAAATAGAGCAATGTAGCAAATAGTGCTAAAGTAGACTTAACAAAACCCAAAGTCATTAACTTTTAGACTATAATAAAGGAAATATGCAGGCTCCCAGAACTACTAATGAAGCTTTCGAGGCATTATAAAATTGTAAGAAATGATCTAAAGCAAAACATGTATCAAAAGAAGCAGAAATCATTAGGCACAATAAGATTGTCATTCACTTTACAATCCTTTGGCCTTACTTTGATGGAGTCTTGTTGCATGAAAGCTCTCAATCACTGGTCAAGGTGAAGATTTGTATTTTATAAAAAGGGGTGAGAAATGGGCAAATGTGTATTTGTCATGTGCGTGTGTAACAGTTATGTTGCTGACCAAGAAAAGCACTGTCTTTTCCTACCGTGAGAGTATGGCAGAATGAAAGGAAAGATTTCACTGTTGCTTCCCTTTTAGGCTTTTTACGATAAGGCCAGAATCAGCTGATTATGGACCTCAAAAAGCACACGGGATCATTCCTCATAAATAGTATTATTTCACCAAACGCTAATAATTATAACGAAGTATTTACATGGTACATGTATTGACATAACAATAATAAAGATAATTGCACATCATTTGCAGTAGAGGAATCAAATGATAATAATTGTAGTATATAAACAGTTGATGTATTGAAATAATAGAAATAAAAAAGAAAATAGCGCATTATTTGCAATAGAGGAATCCGACTACGGCTTAAGGGGACCTCCACCCACTTTATCTGCATCTGACTATACAGAAACTGAAAACTACATTACAACAAAGGCCTAATTTTTTCTGACAGTTCATATGCATAAATTTGTAGACTTGTTTAGCTACATTACCATTATCAAACCCTATTGTTCTGCCCCACGTGGTAGGAACACCCTTTAAACAAATTCAGCCAACGACCCCATCACAATAAAACCACTAAAATTTGTTCTGTGTTTTTTAAGAAAACTCCTTCAGATAAGGAAAAAAGATTGTTGGAGAATGAAACGAATATTGTACAAAATATAAAGGTGAATCCCAATGAAATAACTGTTCAGGAAAATCCCATTGCAATAATCATTCAAAATTTATGTAAAACTGAATATTGCAAAAACTAGCCACACAATTAGTACAAAAGGCTTAATCTTTTCACTTGGAAATTCAGCGAAATTGAAGAAAACTGAGAGAACAAATTCAAGATCCAAATAAAAGGCATCAGAAACTGATGAAAGCGATTAATGGATGCTCATGCATGGAGAAAAAACAAAAAAAAAATCCAAGTCATGTCAACAAAATATTAAACTTCCGTTTTTAACCTTCGATGATTTGGAGGATTGCTTAGGCAAACGGAGGCCGGAAGAAGACGGCGTCGGCGTAGTAGGCATTTGCACCCGGTGCTCGGAATCCCGCGGCGTCGTCGGAGACAATGAGGCGGCTCCGGAAGACCTCGCGGCGGCGGCCGCCGGCGGTGGAGAATCCTCAACCGTTCTCGGAACGTAGAGGCAAGAATTCAACTTTAACCCTAGCGCAATCCTCGCTTTCATCCATTTGTTTCCGCCCATTTTCCCCCAACCGCCTCAAAACCGATAATTACACATATATAGATACAGAAATCAGAAGAAAGTAGAGGTATATCAAACAGTCATGCACGTATGTATGGATTTGTCCTCTTCCGGAAACAGAAGGAATTGCGAAATGGGCAACGATATATGCAGAAAATAGAACTTCATGGGCGGAAATTTTGTGTGTGCGCTTTTCCTCTCCGGTTTTTGGGATGGGCTTTGAACACGGTAACCGATGGCTTTACGTTTCGACAAATATATATTAATATAATGTATATTTGGTAGTGTGATGTGTGCATAACTGTATACATTTATGGGAGGGAGTGGGGTTGCGAGGAGGTGGGGGAGGGGCAAAATTGGAAATTTCTTCCATTTAATATTTGTTGGGATTGGAGGAATTGATCTTGCCAAGCTTTCGACTTCAATTTTTGGGCTTTTTGGGAATGCTTGCAATCTTTTCAATTTTCAATACTAAGTGCGGCTTCAATATGATTACAAATTTTATTTTTTTAGCCATCTACAATTCATCTTTAAAAATCTACACTCTATTTTTACATTGTCATATCAGTATTTCATTTTTCAGTCACAACACTAACAACTCATTTACATAATTCCAGTCTAAAATTTAACTATAATCCTATTTTTTCATTTCATCATTTTTTCTCCAATTTCATATATTTATTTAAATTACGATATTTATAAAATCAAAATAAATAACTAAAAATTTGATAATCACTTAATTAAAACTACCGAATTTACATTAATTGAATACCACAAATTATATAATTTAAACGATCTGAAAGACATCTTAGAAAATGGTGATTTATTCATTAAAATAAATACATTATACAAATTAAACACAAATAAAATAATATATCACAAATAATAATAATAATAATATAATAGCCATCAAAACACAAAATAATAATAATCATAATGTAGCAATCATACGAAAATCACTAAAGTTTATTATCAAACACAAATAATTATATAACATCTATTAAAATAAATAAATTATACAAATTAAATAAGATAAATAACAAGAAAATAATAAAGAGAAAAAAAGCAAAGAAATGGAAAAGAAAACAAGAAATGAGAAAATAGAAAGAAAGAAAAAATTGTGGCCGCCCCACTTTATCCGTCTACAACTCCGCCCCATCCCTCCCGACGTGGCCGCCGTTCGCCTGGCGTTCAATCGTAATCGCGGCCCCCGCCGCACAAACCCCCCAATGCAGCCGCTTTCACAGCGACCCCACTGTAGTCGCGTTTGCATTGCACTGTGTATGCTCTTGTGATTTTTTTTATGTTGTGCGCTGATAATTTGTTTTTTTTTTTAATGTGTTCAACTTGTACTATGAAAATGAAGTATTTGATTGATAACGGGATTATTATTATAATTAGTAACTCAGTTCACATCTGAATGTGATTCTATTACGAGCTTATATTTTGTTTTCAGTTCAAAAAAATTATATTTTGTTTTTATCTATCATTAAAGCAGATTATTTGTAAATTAAATAAATAAAAGAGATGAAGAAACTTTTGATCTCTCTTGAATTTGTGATTATCATATCGAATATAGTTTCTCAGACCCCGCAAATGCATGTTATGAAAAGTTATTTAAACGCTTTTGGTTGATTTGGATATTGCAATTCACAAAAAAAAATCAAGAGTCATGACCATTCCTTTTTTTTTTGTGTACGAGGCTTTAAGACTTACACAAAGTTATATATATAACCAAGATAAATCAAAACATTCTCATCACTAAACAAATCATGGCAATTAATTTTTTTCTAACTAGTCGCAACCCACTAATAACCCTAACTTTTATGTGACGATATTCCACTTTTGCCCTTGGACCAAGAGTTGCAATTTGGTTACTTGCAGCTCTCAAGTCAAAATCAAACTTTAGTAATTTTTGTGATTGTTTGCCGCAGTTGAATTGCTTAAAGCCTTACCCAATATTCGCATATTACTCGTTAGTGGTACAATTAAGCTGCGCCGAAAACACTTAAAAAAAAGCAACACCATATTTTAATTTTGGACTTTTGTAAATTATTATAAGAATCAATGGACGTCCATGGTCAAATCATTCTATTGCTGACAAATTATATCATTCTGGTCAAATATTGGAATAGGAAAAGCGACATATCCCAGCTATAACTTCCAAAAAGTAAAATACCGAAGAATGTGAAAATGACTTTGGTGAGTTAAAAATAAAATAAAATAAAATAAGGTCGTTAACTTATATGATGGAAATTAGTGGATACCTACAATTTACAAGGATAAGGCATTGTTTTCATAATTTCTTAATTCGCTTTATTTATTCATATATCATATCGACCATTTGTACAATTCTTGACATCTCCGACTCGTACTATATTTGTACTAGTTTCTGGTAACGCTAGCCATTAATGGATAATTTCACTATTTTGATGTAATTTCCGGTCCCTTTTTCAAGAATATTTATGTTATTCAAGTAGTAAGTCTATTTGATTAACAGTGTTCAAAATTTAACCAAAACAACTAAATAAAAAATGACGTTGTTTCACTTCCAGCCAAAGCAAATTGTTAGGTAAGAAATAAATGTGGAATATTTGTGAGCAAAAAAACACTCTTTTTATTGCATTAGATTAGTAGTTGTCGTGCTGCTTTTGGTTATATTAGCCGTAAATTCGGTCAAAAAATATCAGATAAACTAAAATCAACTTCACATACTTAATGGTGTAGGAAAAATATTTATATACGATCTCAATAAAAAAACGGTTGTCGCCTCGGTGATGAAATATATAAATATAAATCTACATATATTATTCATATATAATTGAGATTTTTAGGTATTTTATATTAAAAATCATTTTATAAAAATAAATTAAAATATTACATATTTATTCTTCAATAATTTAACAAGAATTTTGAGAAATTTTGAAGGTGGCTTGTGGTTATGTTCATTTATTTTCGGTTTAAAATCACGCTTACCAAGTGTTCGATAAAACTCTTGAGTAAACTATTTTCATTCAACCCAAAAAAATTATTCGATTTCATTCATTTTTTGTATTGGGTTGTTGATGTTTGATGTTTTTCGTCCATCTTCTTCTTTGCTCGTAAACACAGATTTGATGTTCTTGAAATTTTCACCATTAAAATCGTATATGTTAATTTAAGAAATAAAAAGGTTTTAGAAAAAGAAATGGTATGAAAATTTTATGATAAATTCACAAAATTTATAGTTTGATTTGGATATATTATATATATATATATGTATATATATTCAATGAAAAAATTAATCTTTTCCTAAATTGTTGTAGAAGGATAAATATGTAATATATTAATTTACTTTAAATTAATTAATATGTATAAACTGATTTTAAAATATAAAATACCTAAAAAGTTCAATTATGTATATATAATTTATGTACATTTATCACTATTTTATCGCCTAATGTCAAATGTGATGTTATTATAAATATGTGTTGATGAAATGAACTACAGTGTAATAAATGTAAAAGGAAAAAAAAAAAAAAAAAAAGTAATGTGGATATATCTAAATTTTAATAAGTGATTCAGTGATTTGTACTTGGTAGTATTATATTGCCCGCCATTTGGGAATAGTGTGTGTGACGCCTGCAATCCGATGACCAATATCTGGCTTATCCTTCCACGCCATTGTGGCTAAGATGATTAAACCACCATCACATCACCTCTTCAAAATCAATAATGTTAACAAGAAAATTATAAAAAAGGAAAATAAAGAAATCATCCTTCAAAATTTAATGGTTTGGAAACTTACGTGTCCTATCGTCGTGTAGATATATATAATCATAATTATTATCTTAAATAAATTGTTTCATTTTGACTAAAAATGACTACTAATTTGAACATTTTATAAATACATAGTCGTTTCCACCGCCGTTTAATCTATTATATATGTTTCTTATTTTCGAAAATGAAGCCACAACTGCACGTAATCCGAAGATGCGAAGCCATTATTTTGATTAAGTAAATCTCAATCAACTGAACTAATTTCATATATAATTGATCGTCTATTAATTTAGGGTTATGAGATTTCCTAGTTACATTTATGTCTTGTGTTTTTATCATAACTACATATATCCGCACGGTATAACTATAGTGTATAAAACTGAAATCTAATCATAACCAAAATTAGAAAAGAAAAAAAATCTACTATTGAATTATAAAGTATTGTAAATTTTAAATATTTATTTTTATGCAACATGCATAGTTATATTGCAAAAGAATATAGTATATTAACAAAATAATTTTTTTGTGAGTAAGGTTCACTATAACTATGAAAATGATATAAATGCACCATACTTAACTTGAGAGTAATACTGATATGCAACAATATTGATATAAATCACTTATTTGTCCACCAGCGAAATCAGGACAATCAAATGAAAAAAAAAAAAAAAAAACTCATCACCTTGAGAAGAATTTTACTACGTAAGCTCACCATTTGTCATAACATGTAGATAAAATTATATAACTTTAACTAATCTAAATATAAATGAATGTCGAATGTATGAATATATAGAAACATGATAAAAAAATTCATAAATTTAGAAAAAATATCATCACATTACATCCTAAATTATACATATGCTTTTATAAAATTATACTAAATTATGGATAATATTGATTAAAGACATGAAATATCGAGAATTTAACAAAAAAAATCGCAATGGGAAGTTTTCAGCTCTAGAATATCGACGTGGCTCGCCGAATACCATATAGAATTTTGATTAAATTTTATAACAATTATCTTGCATTTTGAACAATATTGTATATAGAAAAAATGAAATATTTGTTCATATAAAATATCTATTTATATTAGTTTAATTTTAAGTTTCTGTAAATTGATAAAATAATAATATTACATGATTATAAAAATAATTGAAAGTGATCCCTTACATAAATAAAATTGTAAATAAGAAAAAAGAGAAAAGGAAAAATAAAAGATCACGGAAAACGAAAGAAAATAGAAGAAAAATTATAACAAATAAATCGTAAATCATAACAAAATTGTTTGGGATGAATTTTCCACGTATCATACATCAAAATTAAAGATCTTTTCATTATTTTTAATTAAATATGCATATTGAGTATTTTATTATTAGCGAAATTAATTTTTGGAAATAAAGAAAGAAAAGAAAAAATAAAATACATAAATAAATCTGAAAATTAATCTCTTTCTCTCTCTTCACGCACAAGAAATATAGAATATGGATATTGAATTTGAATTTATTGTGTTCATATTTTACATTAATTAATAACCATTAATTTGTATTTTATTACAAAATTGTCATTCAAATCAATTTTAAATTAAAAACACTCTCTTTAATAATAGTATTGATATTGATTTATGTTCACGTCGTGAGTAAAATAACAATTTATTGGATTACATATTATAAACACATTTTTATGTCTCTATATTTTAAAATTTTATTTCAATAAATCCTTGTACTATATTTTATTTTTCCATAAGTCCATCTACTAATATATTTCACCTCAAGACCACCTTTTTAACTAATTTATTTAACACTGTCAGCATTTTCGTTGAAAATAGGCTATTAGCAATTTAATATCTCAGCTTGTCGTGATCACTTTCCTCATCACAGGCGGAATCACAAGGATGTCGTTGAAAATATTAACGGCGTTAGATAAATTCTTGGAAAGGATCTCTTAAAATGAAGTATATTAGTAAATGGATATTTATGGGAAAAAAATTAGTAAAAGAAAACAAACTTTAAATTTAAATGGAGCGAAACATTTATTTTGACTATATTAAATCACAAGAACTCGTCTTCGTCTGCTAGACTTGATCGCATAAAGCTTTAGGGTGTGTTTGATAGTAGAGATAAGCTCAAGATTAGATTATTAATTATAACTAAATAGTATTATAATTAATAATCTAATCTTGAACTTATCTCTACTATCAAACACACCCTTAATATGTATGATAAGGTGGTCTCGTCATTTTCCGCACAATACCTGATCCTTCGTTTGGTTAAGACTTGAGAGTTTAAAATTAATAATTTCTGTAATTATCTTTTGGTTTATATATCACATGATATAAAATATGAAACGCGACATGAAAATGTAAAATTGAATAGTGTAGCATGATGATTAAATAAGGTTTCAATTACGCAAAACAAATTATAAGAAGCTGTGCATAATGAAACTAATATTAGAACAAAAGGGGCCAAAATCCAAATAATGAAAGTCACAGATAACTCATGACATGAATTTATGGATGTGATGACTGATGAGCCACCCCTATTCATTAAATAGTGGTGCACTGGTGCTCTATTTACCAAATGCCACAAGTTGAGCCACTAATTAAGATAGTACTTTTTGAAAAAATTAGCATCATTCCTCAGCATATTTATTTATTATTTATTAATTTTTACAGACCAGCTTATTAAGTTTGCACTTTATACCATCATAGTCGTAGCAAGACAATTTCTTTTTACCATTTTTTTCTTTTTATTTTTTCTTAAATTTTCAATAGTGTTTCTACAATAAAAGAGTATCACCAATTTCACTTTGATTTTTTATAAAATTTTGTTAAATGAAAATTTATATGAAAAGAGTATTTTTGTTCTCCTACTTCACAAAAAAGAAGAAGCATAATTATGCTATATTTACTTTAAATGTAATTTGACAAATTAATTAGTTGGTTAAAAAAATAGTCCTATTTTTATTGGAAATTTAATTTGGCTGGTTTTATTGGCTATTTAAATGTAATGAACGTTTCCCAAGTAATATTTTACACTAAAATTTGATGGTCAAATAACTAATTTTATTTTTATCGAGAATTTTATTTGGCCATAATTATTGAGTTAGTCAAATAAATAATAATCAATCTGAATTACTGTTTTTTAATAAAAGATGAAAGAATGTAATTTTGAGATTAAAATTACATTTTTTTTGTTCCGAAACTTGATGGTCAAATAAATAGTTCTATATTTATCGAGAATTTTAATTTGGCCATAATTTTTTAGTTGGTGAATAATAATCAGTCAAATTTACTATATTTTAATAAAAAAATAAAAGAACGTAATTTTGGGATTTTTTTTTTTTACATAAAATTGGGGCAATTGATGAAGTGCACAAAAATATGTAATATCTTCAATTCTACATTAATTTTATTATGAAAATCTGATGAAAATTTCTATAAAATGAGCATATAAAGTGTTGTGCATGGCTTAGCATAGTCCATGGTCCTATGGCCTATGGCCTATGGCAAAATAAATAGTTACACAAATTATTACAACGAACGGCTACGTGTTCTAGAAAGTAATAATAATTCACACTTCGAAATATTTCACTTACCCAAATCCAGAGTAAGCTAACTAAATAGACAAAGACAATAAGAAATAAAATAAAAATTATAGGCTATATATTGAGAAAATGGTTTTTCATATACATCAAAAGATTCACAAGCAGTTAGTTGCGGTTCCATCTTCCAAACAGAGTTAAGCTGGTTAAATAAATAATAATTATTTGAACATAGTATTTTTTTTGTTAATAAAAAAAATGTAATTTTGAGATTAAAAAAAGTAATATTAGGACAAATGAAGAACAAAAATGTAATATTTGCAATCCCGCGTCGATTTTTTATAAGACTTGATCAAATGAAAACTTATATAAAATGGGTATTTCTATTATTTCATTTTACAAAAAAAAAACTAGAAAAATGATATTTAAGATAAATTTTTTTTAAATATCATCATCAATGACAAGTGGCAATCTTAGATACTCCATATGGTATGCCAAATGTAATATTGTGTACATATAAGTAATTGTAAACTAATGAATAGTAGCAAACTATATGTGAGTAACTTACACACCAACAAAATGTCCTCTTTGTTTTGGTCATCGATTCTGTCATTAATTAATGAGTAGTCAAACTGACTTTAATTTTCATTAATTTCTATCATTATCAAGGATTTTGTCAGCTTTCGATGGGATTATTTTTTTTGATAGAAAAAAGGCTACAAACCGAAAGGCGGTGAGCAAGTAGTTTGAAAAACAACACCACCAAACACCAAAAATCACAAACCAACCCTATTGCATGAATATGTCGTCACCCATACTTTGATGGGCGCAGATATTTGCACGCCACTATTTATTAACGCATCTAAATTGAAAACGATGACAAGTATTTATAAACAAATAATTCTTAATATATTCATAAATAATTCGAGTTTAACCTATGTTCTACTTTTCCTACTATTCTCTAGAAATTGCAAATTCACTTGTCACGTTTCTTCGCCCAGTGCTTACTCACTTAAACTTCCAGAAATTTTTATGAATTCAAAAGTTTCATATTATTAGCTATAATATATTTAAAAGTGCCTAACATAGACCCCGTAAATAGCCAATTTTATTGAATCTGATCATTTGGCGTTACACTTCTATAATCACATGTACATATATTAGTCTTAAAAATATATGCACATTTTATCTTGCAATTTGATATGCAATAACAAATGTAACAAACCCATGATCACAAGATTATAAGTCCAAGTCTCCAATGCTACTCCATAAATTTAGTCCGTCATTGTCGCACTTAATATAAAATGATAACTAAAAGTTAATTGGAGGTGGTTAGTTGGTGGGATTGAATAATTAGTGAAATTAATGAAAATCGTGTTGTCTCTAATTATAAATTTATCATGAGAAAATAAGAAGAAAAAAATATCATCTTATAAACTTTTCTTTTCTTTTTTTCTTCTTATTTACAAACAAAAATTTCACTATTTCTTGTTCCCCTTCACTCCAACGAAGAAAAAATATTATCAAACTAATAACTTATCATAACAATATTTTTCTTCATAGAGTGAAAAGGAGGAATAAGAAAATATGAAATATATTTTTATAAATAAGAAAAAAAAAAGAAATGAAAAATTTAAAAGGTAAGGATTTTTTTTCTTCCGTTCTCCATAATAAATTTATAACTAAAGATAACGTATCCTAAAAGTAAAAAAAAGTATAGTGAAGATGTGGGTTCTTTGCTATAGCCTAGTGATATTTAATGTGTGTTAGTTGTGACATTTCTTGAAAGTTGAGAAATGGAAATGAATGTTTCAATGTTCCAACACCTAACACATCCACAATTGCAGTTGAAGCTTTCAATTTTATCAAACCTATCATAGTGCCCTAAATCATTCTTCAAACTCAAAAGTCAACATGCTATATACCTAAGCATGCACTTATTCGTCAATATTAATTTATTCCGAAAGTATGTATATATTACAAATTGTCATCATTTTTTGAGTTCTACAATGAACTATCGATATTGATCAATTGAGTATGATTGTCGAAAATTTGATTATGTAAGTATATGCATGAAAAGATTTTTTTTTTTTATATGAAGCCACGTGAAAATTTCCCGGAATTTGTTTTGAAGATAGATTTGCATACATTGAGATATAATTGGTCAAGATCAATACTATAAAATAGAATTTAAAAAATGACATAGTTTGGAATATATTTAATTATTTTATAAGAAGATAAGGCAAACGATGGATATTATGTGCTGCCATACGGAATTTGATCTTACAACTCATGACATCAATAATCTCTTTTAGCTGGAACCATAACTAGGAGGGATATTTTTGTCATTTCCATCGCATGGATTCTAGCGAAAAGTTGCATGCAACTCGCAGCAAAATTAACATTTTTAGATTGGTGAGTTGAGAAAGAGTGCAGTTACAAAAATGATACAGATTGTCGCTTTTATCCTCTTGCTATAATATAAGATGTAAACACGATTTATATTAATAAAATGAAGTGATAATTGTTATTTAAATTTTAATTTTTTGTTGACTTATGGTCAATTCCATAACTTTTAAAACTGTAACATAAAATCATAACTTTTGACATTTAAATGGAATTATTCTTAAAATAAAATATAAAATTAGATGACAAATCGCAGAAAAAAGTGGGACAGCTAAAGAAAGCCATGTAATGAAGGAACTGTAACTAATCGGGCAGAGTCTAGTAGGTTTGGAGTTGTTGAGTGGAACTTGCGATTTTGTTTTTGGTGCATTGTCTTATATTTTTGCTTGTATTAGAAGACTGAATTAAACCTAAATAAAGAAAAAAGAATTATCTTCGAGTAGCGAGATACTCAATTAATCTGGTATTTTGTTGTTACTGAAGCACCCATTCGTACGATGTGTAGACATGATATTTATTTATTTTTTATAAATTGTAATATTTCACCAGTCCCACTAAAGATGTCTCACTTTTTTTTGTCTCACTAAAAATGTCACACTTTCATATTTGGAAATTTTTTACATTCTAAATAACTTTTTCTCTCTTATCATTAATATAACGAACAATTTTTTTCTCTCAGATTACTAGTTTATCTCTCATCACTAATGTACCTAGCAACTTATTCTCTCTCTATTTACACACCCTAAACAAAAGCTCCTAAAATCTCATGTCATCCACAAGTGTGACATTTTTACTGGGATAGGGAGATTATTAATTATAATTATCTAGATAATATTAAGATAGATATAAAGTAAAAATCATATTTAGTTATAAAAAATCAAATTTAGTTATAAAAAATAATATTTAGGTATTGTATTTTTATTTTATATTTATATAACTTCAAATTTTATAATTTTTGCGGGGAATATACTATAAAAAATTTCATAATATATACTCTATTATTTCCTTTGTCATTTTAGCTTGTACTTGAAAAGTGTTTTCATTTTACTTTTGGAAAACTATCCACAAGCAGTGGCGAAGCCACACTGGGGCATGGGGGGCCCATGGGCCCCCCAGTAATTTGGAAAATTTTGAGGGGTATTTTAGT
>JAYDZE010143017.1:0-22699 GCA_034509125.1 Monilaria moniliformis
TTTTATGGAACTAAAAAAAAAAGGTTCCCATTTCGGGAACCTTTTTTGTGGATTGCCCCCAATTGAGAATTTTGCCACAAAGCCTCTAGTCTCTAAAGTTATCTTTTTCCATATTCATTTCCGGAAGAATCTTGTATTCATATACTATGTAACTTTTTCCGAATCCTATGCTTAAAGCATTTACTGTTACTACCAATTCGAAAACGACAACTAATTAGGTACCTCGTTAGCGGATATTCCTGAGATCTGCAGTCAATGTAAACTGCATTTTGTTTCTTAGTAAGCATGAAAGCCAATATTTTATTACTATACTTCTAAGCAGATCGAGAATAACTATGACAACTACTACTGCTTAAGACATGATCATTCATGAGTGCAGCCATTGTCTGAACTCTGAAGTGAACTGGCGCTAGATTTACTTATCTTGGAGAACTAGATATGGCAACTTGTGATGTGAAGCTTTTAGATTATGGCCGAGCCCTTTCGTGATTCGGGTGCAGATGGCTCTTAAGTTGAAGGTTGTTGACTACGAGTTTGTTGAGACGGACCCCTACAACAAGAATGAGCTTCTTCTTGACACCAATCCCGTTCACACAAAATCCCAGTTGAAGGCCTGTTTGTGAGTCCCTTGTCATTCTTCAGTACATTGATGATGTCTGGGGCAATGGCCCCTCGATTCTTCGCTCTGATCCTTACCAGCGCCCCATAGCGCGTCTTTGGGCAGCATATGCTGATGGTATCGTTCTGTTTTGACAATCATTTCCTTAATTTATCAGAGGAAAAAAAATCAGATAAATTAATGAATTCTGATCTTGTTGGAGGATGCTTTTGTCAGCTGTGGCGAAGGGAAAGGATTCTTCGGTGGAGATGATGTTGGATACGTTGATATTGTTCTTGGGTGCTACTTAGGATGGATGAGAGCGATAGAGATAGTCATGGATGTTAAGTTCTTGGACAAGAATACGAGCCCTGGCTTGGTGGCTTGGGCTTAGAGGTTGTGCTCAGACAGCATTGTCAAAGATGTTATTCCCACTACATAAAAAGCTCATAGATCTTATTGCTGCGCAAGCACAGCCAAAAAATCTTGATCACATTAAGGATCGATGATCTTATGATGAATCAGTAGCATTCTTGGCCAAAGATCTCTCACTTTGTTCTATGTTGTCTTTTAGTCTTGTAGTGTTTTGCTGAAATAAAGAATGAGTTATGAGTCCTGAAATTCTACGAAAAACTTTAAATATATGAGAAAGTTGCACCAGAATTGTGAAGGATTAGTACTTGATACTGAGAAGAATAAACATTACTGCTTGAAATAAGGCATGCATATGAAATTTATGGTAACTAAATAATGTACAACTCATTTTACAATAATGAATAATGGATAGAATATTAGGTGTTTAGTCGATATCTATTATGTCTGTATACCTCAAGCTTCTGCGGCCTGCCTTGCCGTAGGAATATTTGAAACATTTTTTCAAACATTGCTTTCTTCTTATGTAATATTGGTGTATATCTTTGTCAAGTCCGATGATGTTGATTATTATGGCGTTTGCCGAGGACTAGATCCTAAGTTAAAATGTAGGGTTTGGCAGTATCTTGGAATTGCTCATTTTTGCTGCATTTTCATTACTTGAATATATTTGAGTATTATAGTTATCATTATATCAATATAGCACTTGCAGACAGCCGCTGTGGGGAAATACTATAATCACTTGGCCTAGGCCTGGTTATATAGTTTCAAACTTCACATCAATCCTATAGATTCTTGTATTTATTATGGCTGCTAGTGATGTAAAAGTTTTGGGGATGTGGTCCTGCCCATACGTGAACCGGGCTCAGCTCGCTTTGTGCATAAAGTCGATTGAGTATGAGTTCATCGAAGAAAATACTATACAGAAAAGCGATATGCTGCTCAAATACAACCCTGTTCACAAGAAAATCCCAGTTCTAATCCATGGAGATAAGTCTGTTTGTGAGTCATGCATCATTGTGGAGTACATTGCTGATGCCTTTGCCACAGGCCCGTGCATCCTCCCTTCTAATGCCTATGATCGTGCCTTAGCCCGTTTTTGGGCAGCATTCATCGATGACAAGGTACATACATACATCTTCCTTAAAATGAATCCTATAATAAACAGCTTCTAATTAACTTATACCAATATAACTATAGCAGTGGTATCCATTGATCAAAGTGCTCAGACAGTCAGACGACGATGAGGAAAGAAAATCACTAGTTCAGAAATTGTCTGAAGGCTTGATCTTGCTTGAAGAGGCATTTATCGGTTGTAGCAAAGGAAAGGCTTATTTTGGAGGAGATAGCATAGGTTATCTCGATATCATTCTTGGATCCTGCTTGGCGTGGCTGAGGGTGACAGAGAAAGTGGTTGGAGTCGAACTGATGGATCGGACAAAGGCTCCTCAACTGGCAAAATGGGCCGAGAGATTATTCTCAGACGACAAGGTTAAGGCCGTCGTTCCAAACATTGACAGGCTCATGGAACTTCATGAGTTGATTCAAGCTTTTCTTAAATCTTCTAAGTGAAAAAAATGGCTGTAAATGCTGTGATGGTTTATTATTTCTGGTATTTCGAGTTTATGTAATGTCATATGTTCCTGGATTACAAGCCTCTCGGGCTAATAATGTAAAATTGTGGGCATAGATATGATCTAGCAGAAAATCAATTAATAGGGTCCTTTATTTCTTGAATCTATGTATACTGTGTTGTTTGAAAATTACTGATAAGCTTCTGTGGTTCATTTGAATTTACCAATTTTCATGCTGTATTAATGAATTTGAGCAAAATGTAGTTATGAATTATGGTGCTGCTGAGTTACATAATTTTCATCTAATCCAAATACTATCAGTGCAGAGTTAATGTTCGTCACGTAGTGTGTATTGGCATCAAGAATATGGCCACTTATGGACTAATCGCAAGGTGATATAATAACATGAAAATGATTCCAACCATTTAACAGTTCTTTTGAATGAACAGAAAAGTTCAAAATAGAGGACTAAGTAGGTAGTTTAGTATAAAATTATTAGTCTAATAGTGCAATTACTTTAAGAGAGTCGTTTGATCTTCATTGGCCGGCAGAACCAAACGACATCTAAAAAAATCCTCCCTTTCACCGTCATGTAGTGAAAACAGAGGAATGGATGACTTCAAAGTGAGAGACTTTTAGCAGCAGATAAGATCAGTAGTCTTGCTCGAATTGTAGCCTCAGCTGGCAACAAGCGGTGTAAAGCTTTATCGAGAGTGGCCAAGCCCATATGTCAACAGGGTTGTGATGGCGCGCTTGATATGGAAATCTGTCAAGTATGAGTTAGTAGAAATGAATCCACACGAAAAACCCAAGCTTCTAATCAAAATCAACCCCGTTCACAAGAAAATCCCAGTGTTCATGGTGATAGGCCTACCTGTAAGTCTCTTATCATTGTTCTTTATATTGATGATGCATGGACTAATGTCCCTTCCATCCTTCCTACCAATCCCTATACCGCGCCATAGCATGATTCTAGGCTGCTTTTGTCGATGACAAGGTACAGTTTTCCTCTTCTTTGTCAGCTCCCAAGAAAGAAAAGAAAAGATATGTACAGAATCACTCAAATAAAAATTTAGTAAAGTCTGCTAATATAGTTAAAATGGTGTCAGTTTATTTCATTACTCAGGCAAATGAGGGAGGCAGAAGGGGAGGAGGCGAAAATGCTGGTTTTGGAGAAAATACTTGAAGCATTTGTGTTGTTGGAGGAGGCATTCATCACCTGCAGGCTGCAGCAAAGGCAAAGCTTTCTTTGGTGGAGATAATGTTGGTTACCTTGATGTAGCTCTAGGGAGTTTTGTTGGACATTTAAGGGTGATTGAGATGATGAATGCGACTTACAAAATCCTTGACGAGGCAGAGAGACTTTACCCTTGTTAAGGATGTTATGCTAGACCCTCAGAAGCTACTAGAACTTCTCAGAAAGTTTCAGGCCATGTCAAAAACTGATTCTGATTGAAAGATAGTTTTCATTGTTCCGTTTTGTGTCTTTATCTGTGTTGTTATTGGAAAGATTCTCCATCTTTCTTCCACATCAGATGGTCTTCTCGAGTGAATTTGATTCGAATAATGAGCATTTTTAACTTATAAGGTAGCTGGTTTGGATATAAACAATTTGTTGAGGTGATTAATAACTGCTGCTCCAAATCAGTATACTAGTTGAAAAGGTTATACTAATAACATGAAAATGACTACAGCATTAGTTAGTAATTATTTTTTGAAGAGGCATTATTTAATTCTTTGAGTGAGTAGAAAAGTCCATAAAAGAGGACTAATTAAAGTAGGTGGTTCGGCCTGAAATTATTAGTCCAATAATGCAAGTTTTTTATTTTTTTAAATCTTTTTTCTTTTTCTTGAGTTGGGATAATGGAAGTTAAGCCTTTTCTTCACAGTCAAAGAGATTTGTTCTTATCTTCACTACAAATGCAGCAGTAGCTACTTTTCATATAGCAACAGATAAGATCAAGCTTGCTCAGATTTTCACATCATCCATGACAACAAGTGGTGTAAAGCTTTTAGGAGCCAGGCAGAGCCCATTTGTGAACAGGGTTGTGATGGCGCTTGAGATGAAATCCGTCGATTATGAGTTGGTAGAAATGAATCCGTACCTAAAACCCGAGCTTCTTATCAAAATCAATCCAGTTCACAAGAAAATCCCAGTGCTCATTCATGGTGATAGGCCAATTTGTGAGTCTCTTATCATTGTTCAATATATTGATGATGCATGGACTAATGGCCCCTCAATCCTTCCTCCTCATCCCTACGACTGCGCCACAGCTCGATTCTGGGCTTCTTTTGTCGATGACAAGGTGCACGTTTCCTCTTCCTTTTTAGCTTCCCATGAAGAAAATTTAGTATAGTTTACTGACATAGTTGAAATGGTTTCAGTTGGTCCCGTTACTCGGGCAGATTAGGCAGGCCGAAGGAGAGGATGCTAAAGAGTTGGTTTTCGAGAAAATATTTGAAGCAATTTTGAGGTTGGAGGAGGCATTCATTAACTGCAGCAAAGGCAAGGCTTTCTTTGGTGGAGATAGTGTTGGTTACCTTGATATAGCTCTAGGGAGTTTTGTTGGATATATAAGGGTGGCTGAGATGATGAATGGAACTAATATCCTCGATGAAACCAAGACTCCTCATCTGGCCGGATGGGCCGAGAGGCTTTACTCCGACAGCCTTGTTAAGGATGTTTTGATGGACCCTCAGTTGCTTCTAGAACAACTCGAGAAGTTTCAGGCCATGATGTCAAAAGCTGCTTCTGATTGAAAGATTTTTTTTCATTGTTTGGTTTTGTGTTTTACCAGTGCTGTTATTGGAAGGATTCTCCTATCTTTCTTTCTTACCAGATTATATTTTTCCTAGTGAATTTGGTTCAGATAATGAGCCTTTTTAGGCTAGGATTGTTAACTTGTGAATCTTCATATAGCTTCTTATTACGCAAGAATAGATACTTTTACAGATTACATGAAGTAGAAAACTGACAGAAGCATGTTCTATCTACTGATAAGATTCAATCTTGAGATTCCCAATTGCAGCTTCTACCACATGCCTGCAATTAATAATAACATAATAATGACTTCAGCATTAATATTTTCTTTTGAATGAATACAAAAGTCCACAAAAGATGACTAGTTCAAAGTGGGTGGTTTGGTAAAGTTAACTCCAATAATCCATGTTTTTCCTTTTTCCTTGAGTTGGGATAATGAAAGTCAAGCACCTTCTTCATATATACCCAAAATAGATTTGTTTTGATTTTCATTACAACTGTAGCAGTAAAAGAAAAAAAATGGTTTCTTTCTGCTAGTCTTTATGAGTGTTGACATCTAGTTAAATCCTCCTTTTCTCCATCATGATATTAATTTATAGAGCAAAGATAATTTGATTACTTCAAAGTTAAATAATTTTCACAGGTCTATAGCAGCAGATAAGACCAAGCAAGTTGCTCAGAATTTCACTTCATCCATGGGAATAAGTGATGTAAAGCATTTAGGAGCAGGGTAGAATCCATTTGTCAACAGGGTTGTGATGGCGCTTGAGATTAAATCCGTCGATTATGAGTTAGCAGAAATGCATCGACACGAAAAACCCGAGCAATTCTAATCAAAAGTAATCCTGTTCACAAGAAAATCCCAGTTCTCACTCATGGTGATAGGCCAATATGTGAGTCTCATATCATTGTTCAGTATATTGGTGATGCATGCACTAATGGCCCTTCCATCCTTCTTACCAATCCCTATGGCCGCACCATAGCTCGATTCTTGGAGGAGGCATTCATCAACTGCAGCACAGGCAAAGCTTTCTTTGGTGGAGATGATGTTGGTTACCTTGATATGGGACTTGGGAGTTTTGTTAGACCTATAAGGGTAACTGAGATGATGAATGGACTAAAATCCTTGACCAAACCAAGACCCCTCGTCTGATCGGATGGGCAGAGAGGCTTTACTCCGACCTCTTAAGGATGTTATGCTGGATCCTCAGGAACTTCTAGAAGCTCACAAGAAGATTCAGACCTTGCCATCAAAAGCTGCTTCTGATTGAAAATATCGATTTCATTGTTTGTTTTTGTGCTTTATCAGTGTTGTTGTCAGTTGCTTTCTAGTGAGTTTGATTCAAATAATGAGCCAATGTTCACTTTTGAATCTTGATATAGCTTCTACTTATTATGCAAGAATAGATACTTTTTACACCTTACATGAAGTAGAAAACTGACTGGAGCAAGTTTTTCTATCTACTAACATTTTTAATCAGGCTGAATAAGATATTTCTGTTTCTAACTGAAAAAAGATGGATATATCCACATAGTACAGTTTTTTCAGTCTGGAAATGGTAGAACTAGTTTCCGATTTCAACTGTTTATCTGTATTTATAGGTAATCATAGGACTGTTGAAATGTTAGTTAAGTTACTAGTAGCTAGGCTCGAGTGTTCATATTATGCTAATTACGATTAAGTAGAAATTAATCAATTTGCAGCCCAAAAGTCTAATCTGCTAGCTGCTTTCTACATAGAAAGGGACACCTCAGTTATTAACCTCTACATCTACATAATTTGCATTGTATATACTAGTACCATTTCAAGATGAGATATCTTCTTACATTATCAAGGCCCAATATTTTCTGATTTCAAACTTGGTGGTTCTTGATCGATGATGACAACAGCAGCAACAAGTAGAGTTGAGCTACTTGGAGCATGGCCAAGCCCATACTCAATCAGAGTGCAAATAGCTCTCAATCTCAAGTCGATACCCTATGAATTCATCGAAGAGAATTTTTACACGAGCAACAAAAGCGCGCTCCTCCTTGAGACCAACCCGATCAACAAGAAAATCCCAGTTCTGATCCATGATCCCAAACCTATATCCTAGTCCCTCATCATTCTTCAATACATTGATGAAGCCTGGCCTGGCAATGGTCCATCCATTCTTCCCTCCGACCCCAATGATCACGCTATGGCACGTTTTTGGGCAGCGTATGTTGATGAAAAGGTCTAGTTTTCATCTAATCTTTGCTCGATTCTTTCAATTAATATAAACATATATATCCCTTTGAGACATGGCTTTGCTGTTGTTGGTTTTGCAGTGGTTCCGGCATTCAAGGAGCTCGAGAAGGCATCGAGAGACGAGGCTAGAGGCACCATTATTGAGAGATACATTAAGGAACAGTGTTGTTGGAGGAGGCCTTTGTGAAATGCAGCAGATTGAAGGCTTATTTTGTGGAGACAGCCTTAGCTACATTGATGTTGTGTTGGGAAGCTACTTGGGATGGATTGAGTTGACAGAATCTGCAACTGGTCTTAAGATTTTTAAGGAAACGAGGACTCCTAGATTGGCAAGATGGGCTCAGAGGCTTTGTTTGGATGATGCAGCTAAGGATGTTTTGCCAGATGCTCATAAGCTTTTGGAGTTTTACATGATGGTTCAAGAGTCACGAAAGCTAGAACAAATGATTGTTTGATTAGTTGAAAGTTCAAGAATCTGATGTGTTTATGTGGCAGTGAAGTGACAGTACTAATATATTTTCTCCCATCTTTGAATGAGTATCCTATATGAAGATTAGATATAAATAGATGTCCCATTTCAGAATTTGAAGACAAAAAAAGAAATGCAAAATTTCCCATTTTACCCTTATAATTTTTACACATTTTTTATTATTTTGAATATTTTTTAATATTCATACAATAGTTAGGAGTGAAATAGTAAATCACCACGTCATTGACATATGTATTTGACGGTTAGGAACACTAGAAAGCGAGATACGCAAATGGGCTGGTTTTGTTTTAGCAAATAAATGGGCTTTCATAAACAAAAAATGGGCCAAAGCTAAGCGTCAGGATATTGAGAAAGGGAGAGTTAGCAACTTAAATAAGCAGTGATTTTAGTGACTCGAGAAAACTCCGAGGAAATCTCTTTGTTGAAGATGGAAGCAGAGATGAAGTTGGACAGATGGGGCTACCAAGTTAGGACTTCTTCCGATGCTTGCATTTCTGCTATCAACGCTTACTATCACCAGGTTCATTTTTAACCCAATATCTTTTGCCTACTTTGAATTTGCTGCTGAAATTAATAAGATTGATCGACTATACTAGCCTTTGATTTTATGGTTGAATTGTGCTATATATTTCTCGTAAAATTCTTCGATTTCATTGAAATTATTGTTTGTTCTACCTACCGGTGTATGGTTCGTATATGCACTAATTCTTAGTTCTGCTATTATTATCTCTTTTTTTCTTCTTCTGAGTTACTGTTCGACTTCTTGTTAGATGTTTGCTATACAATTTGAGCAATTTAGGTGAACATTGTGGAAACCTAGTATTCAGTATTGCAAGTTTTTCTGAGTTCGTAAAAAATGCATACTGATAGGTTTGTTGGATTATTTTTACAGACTTTTTCTTATTTCTCGTTTTGTGGGTTATTAGGTGCTTAGTTATGGAAGGAAAAGGTCAGTAATATTAGAAGCTCCAAAAAGTGATCCGGAGTGTGTTCTAGGCAACATTTTGGCTGCTCATTTTCTCTGCTCAGCTGATCCATCCCGTGCTCCTGAATTCATCGATGCAGCCAAGTCTCATCTTGTATGATTCAATTTTGTTATTGTAAATTTATAATTTTGGGTCTTGATAAGGTTCTTGAAATTCAACATGTCCTGGCATCTTTTCTTTTGGGAATGTGGGCAGGAATGTGCTAGCTCATATGAGAAGGCAGTGTTTGAAGTCATTCAATATATAATTTCTTCAGATAGAGATGACGATCTAGTTGTGCAGCTGCATTCCAAGGTTGTCTTTTCCAGCTTCAAGATTTTTGGCATTATATGTGTGTCTTTCTCTCTCTCTCTCTCACACTCTCTCTCTCTCTGTGGAGAAAATTTATGTATTTTTCAAGCTCTATTAATTTTAGCACATGAAATATTGTTTTTGTTGTGTTTTTGAAGTTCTTCTACTTCTGGTTAGAATTATATTGCATATCTAGGTAGCTTGTATGAGAATTACAGTAGTTGAAGTCTTGAAGAAGAAACTTTAAATGGTAGAATATCATGTTATTCAGTCAGATTTTACAGTACAATGGATTATCATATTTAAATAGCCAGAAACATCTCAAATAATACCTGCATCATGATGCTAAGATAATAAATTAGATATCCCATTTACTTTTTACTGTTTTGCTTAAATATCATATAATCAACATATAAATATATCTATTTAACTGCTTTAATTATCATTCATTGAATCTGGGAGTATAGAGTAGATCATGTTTCGTGAATTCATTATGCGCATCCCTTGGTTTAAAGAAATTCTAGGAAATCTGACTTTCAGAGTATTGACTTGATTACAGCTTTTACAAGATTTCCCCCGAGATCTTGTATCACTGAAGAGAGCCCAAGTGCTATGCTTTTATATGGGTCGACTAGATCTATTCCTGGGACTTGTAGAACAGGTATTCATTTTTTAAAAGAAAATTGCAATTAACGAGTCCATCATCTATTATCTGTCTATTTTATCTATGTCTATATCCTAAAAGTGTATAGTATCCTTTCATTTTGGATATACTTAACCAATAACATATAACCAACAGGTCCTGCCAATGAATGAGCATGAGGATTATATATATGGCATGCTTGCATTTGCATTACTAGAGCTTGGTCGAATGGAAGATGCAGAGAAAGCAGGAAAAAAGGGATATGAGCTCAATAAAAATGATGCCTGGTCACAGCATGCAGTGAGTTTCTGATTACTATTTTCTCTGCTCATAGTTGGCAAAAGACGTGCTAGCTCGACAAAGACCGCAAATGTCAAGTTGAGTCTAAATATAGATATTCACTTGAGAAGGAAAGTCGAACAAACGATGTAGGAATAATTTTCTATCATTAGGGTATGAGAAGTCATTATCCATATGAAGTCAAAAATCTGCAAACACAGTGATATCATCAAATATTGACGTAGTACTGATAAGTTACTGGCTCTTTTTTTTTCTGACACGTGCAGCTATGCCATGTTTACCAGTACGAGTGTCGTTTCAAAGAAGCAGTGGAGTTCATGATGAATTGTGCACAATCATGGGGTTCTTTGTCATCTTTTATGTGTGTGGATATATCACAATCATCTACCAAATTATTCTTTCATGTTTTGGCTAATTAAAGAAGACTATTTAATTAGGTATACACACAATTGGTGGCACGTTGCTCTATGTTACTTGGAAGGCCATGCTCATATAACAAAAGTACAAGGTATTTATAATGAGCACATTTGGAAAGAATTGGAAAAAAGTGATGCCACCCCAGTCGAGGTCTACCACAAATGCTTTTTCTCCTAGAACACTTCTTTTCATCATACTTCCACCAAATATGCCTTATCCAATTTCATTTATGCATACAGGTATATTTAAATGCCGCTGGTTTGTTATTGCGTCTGTATGTGCGAGGTGTGCATGATATTCTCAAGGATCGTCTAAATGATTTAGCTAATTGTCTGACAGATCAAGTGAGTCTCCAATTTGTGATAACCTTAGTTACTTTTATCGAAATTCATGAGAATTGAATTTACTTTTGGAAATCCACAAAAGTTAAATTGTCTGCTAGTACCACATTAGACGAAGCAATGCATGAAGTGGCATATATTAGTTAAATTCATTTCTTCTGCTGTTGCTTAATGACTGCTTTAACAAGCTAAATTAGTAGAAAATGTGCTCAGTCAATTTCTTCTTTGTGGCTTTTCCCGCATTTTTCTTGATTGGGCACCTTTATTTCCTTGAATGGACTATGGAAGGCTGCATTTTTCTTCTCATCTTTGTTAGACTTCATCCTGTTCAACTTGTTTTGGCAATTCATACTTAAAACTGCGTAGCTCAGGCCTTCTGGTTTCTGGAGTGGCACCTTGACATTTTGATATTATGGGCCTTATCTTGCACTGGGAGATTTAATGAAGCAGAAGATTTACTCAAGGGATTGAACTCCAGGTGAGGAGACTTTGCAACCTCTTCCTCTGGTTGATAGTTATCGGTTGATTCCTTCTCTCTGTGCAGGGTTTCAATGATGAGCAAGAAGAAACAACAACAAATGCACAGAGGACTTGCTGTTCGTTTCTGTCATTCACTTTTTCTAAACAATATTTTTAATATTTGTATCGTCTGCAATTTTGTCTGGTGCTTTACTTTGAGAAGTTTATTAGCTTTATGTGTGATGTCTAAGCCTATATTAGAATTCTAAGCAACAGTTTCGCTAAAAAAAACTCACTTTTAGTTAGCACAAGGAAATCATGTTATCTATTTTTGCATTGTTGTGAACTATGAAATCAGATCTGAATGTAATGTATGACGAATAGATGATGATAATGTAAGCTAGCATATGTCGTCTTATGTTCTATTTCTACTTAATACCCTCAGTAGATGATAATTTTGTTAGCTTAAAAGTTCAAACCCACACACATATGTTGAAACTACTAAAAACCAGCGCCGGCCCGTAAACTTAACTTTTTGATAATATACGATCGTGCTTCTAGCTTGCAGAAGCTCTCTATAGATACGGGAAGGGAGACTACAAGGAGGCTGTGGAACTTCTTGGGCACAACTTTGATGCCATTAACTACAAGGTACTGAGAAAAGCACCTAATCATTCATCTACTTCAACTTATACTAAATAGATCTAACGTGAGAGCTGGCTATGTTGTGCTAGGTAATCGGGGCATCTGATGAACAGCTCGATGTGTTCACTGAAGTGCACATCACTTTGCTGCTAGAAACCGGAGAAGTATCCGCAGGTATTTGCTGAATTTTTTCCTGATGACTGCAATAATTGGTTTGCTATAATAACAATGAGTCGGGTCGTTGCAGCTAAACAAGCTATCGAGAAACAACTGAACAAACGGGAAGGTGTGCCGTTTCTATGGTCTCTCCTGGTACGTTTCAGATTCAAGGTTTTTCAGCTAGAGCATGTGTAGATTGATATTTGCGGTCAAGTTTCACTTTATTTATACAAGTTGCTGCAATATAGGAGAAAGCATGTTCGATATTAGGAAAGGAGGAGGAAGCAGCAAGTTATGGTCAGAAAGCCAAACAATTAGAAGCTGCACACTTCACTTAGCTCAACTTGCACACAGCATGATCTGTGTAATGTTGTAACATATGAGAGGTGAGAATAAGATCGCTACGATCTATTTATGATGTAATGAAATAATTAATATAAGAGAGGTAAGAATAAGAGCGATAAGCCACGTGAGAAATTATTGCAAGAACTAACACTTCGACAGCCTGTTTCATTTATTTGATGAATTGGTTGCTATATATACAACACTATAGGCCCAATAATTAGTTTGATTTATCCATTAATCAGTGATGGGTTTGGATTATGAATGTTTGGGATGTACAGATTAGATGGATTCTTAACAAAGTCATGTGAGTTTGTCTAATCATAATTAGTATATGATTAATTAACTTGATAACCAACCTCATAGTGGACAGGACACGATGACCATACTAATAATCCAAAGTCTGCAAAGCCCGAATAAGGAAAAGGGGAAGTTAAATTCACTGAAAGTTAAAAAAAAAAAAGACGAAAAAAGACAAAAAAAAAGGAGACAAAAGACAAGCGTAACATCTATTTACATTATATTTCACTCAAAATCCCCATTCAAATCATTAGGCCTCCGACTCCAACCCCAATATCATCAGGCACAACCACATTGCTAGAATTCGAACTCCTCAACATACTGCTACCACTCTTCCCGCGGCCCTTGATCCTCCGCAGCTCCATCGCCACCTCCCGCGCATCCGGCCGGTCGTCCTTGTCGGCCGCAACGCAGCGGAAGGCGAGCTCCGCCATGGCGGCAGCCCCCTCCATGGCCTCCCCATCCACCACCAAAACAGGGTCCACCACCTGATGCAGCAACCCCATCTGAATCCTGGGCACCACCATATCCGCCAAAGTCATCTCCCTCATCTCCCTGCTCTGATCGACGGCTCTCATTCCGGTGATCAGCTCGAGCAACACGACTCCGAAGCTGTAGATGTCGCTCTTCTCGTTCAACCGGAAAGACCTGTAGTAGTCAGGATCCAAGTACCCCGGCGTGCCCTGCGGCCCCGTGCAGACGCCCTCGGAGGCGTTGCCCGACGCCGTGGTGGAATCGGAGCACACGAGGAGCCTCGACAGCCCGAAATCGCCGACCTTCACCTTCATGTCTTTGTCCGCAAAAATGTTGGCGGAGGTGATGTCTCTGTGGACCACCGGCGGCACGACGGAGAAGTGCAGGTACTCGACGGCCATTGCCGTTTGCAGCGCGATATCGACTCTGGTGCTCCACGTCAGCGCCCCCTTTCTGTACAGCCTCTGCTTGCCGTGGAGATGATCGGCGAGAGTGCCATTAGGCACGTAATCGTACACTAATAGCAAACCTCTCGGATCGCTGCAGTATCCATGGAGCTTCACTAAATTTGGGTGATTGATAGATGATAATATCAAGATTTCGTTGCAAAATGACTTGTTCGAGAAGCCCTTTTCTACGGCGGCGCCGGCGGAGTTGTGTTTGTGGAGGTGTTTGACGGCCACCAATCTGCCGTCGTAAAGCTGCCCTAGAAACACCGAACCGAATCCTCCGTCGCCGATTTTGCGTTTGGGGTCGAAGTGATTAGTGGATGCGTCGAGCTCCTCGTAGGTGAATACCGGCGGGAGTAGACTGGCCGAGCGGTGGCGGCGGAGGAAAATGATGGTGGGATCTTCCTCTGCGTCTAGCAAAGCACTTCTCTTTGAGCGGAGCACGACGAAGGCGATGGAGAGCGCAATCAATAAGCATAGAAACAAGGAAAGAATCGTGAGGATCGCAATTTTGTTAGGGCTCTGCTGGCGGATCATTGCCTTTGGTGAGAAACAAACGAATTGTTTCCTCGAATCCGAGGAATTGAAACCGCATAATCCGTTGCAAGATTTGCAGCTTGAAAAATAAGGATCTTGATCTTGATCTTCATCCCACTCCACTTCAAACCCTATTCGCAGAATGCTGTCGAGCACTCCGAGGACGTCGCCTTGGCACTCCGGCTGGAAATCTTCTCGGTGGCGGACGGCGGCGCCGCCGCATTCGTGGATGAGGTGGACTGGGTTCTTGACGAGCTTGCATTCGAAGGAGCAGCGGCTGCAGTTGGGGAGATTTGGGGGCGGGCAAGGTTTCAGAACGGAGAGGCGGGAGCAGGAGGAATCGGAGACCCGGAACGGCGACCCTGAAAAGGAAATGGATCTGTTGAGGGTGGAGATAGCCGCGGTGGAGGCGCAGTTGCGGCGGGGGTGTGGGGGTGGGGTGAGGGAGACGGTGAGGGAGGTGGAGTTGGGTTCGTAGTGGAGGAGAGAGAAGGTGAGGTTGTTGATGGAAATGGAGGCGGCGGCGGAGGGGGAGCAGCGGATTTGGAAGGAGGGATGGCCGCAGCCAGGGGAGAGGGAGAAGGGGAACGGCGGCGGGGAGGAGAAAGGCGGGCAGAGGGTTTTGGTCTCCGGCGGCGGAGCCGAGCAGCTGTGGGAGGATGCTAGTGTGGGAAAGAACGGAATGAGGGTCAATAGATGGAGAAATGCGGCGGCGGGAGGTGGTGGCATGGTGGTGACGGTGGAGCCAAAATGGTAAATGTACTCATCAATGGGGGAGTAAAGATCTAAATCTTGATCTACTTCGGGTGGCCCTACTCTTGGGGGGTGGGGGTGGGGGGGGGGTCTCGAAGAGAGGGAAAAGTGGGGGTTCACGTGAAACGAATGGGATGAAGACAAAATAATAAAATAATAATAATAATAATATAAATATAAATATATAATTATAATAATAATAATAATAATAATAATAATAATAATAATAATAATAATAATAATAATAATAAAAGCAAAATAGATGGTGTAGAAATTTGAAAAATTATAGACCAAACTGCGAAGGAGAGAATCGTGTATGATTGCTTGCGTACTTTCCACACTTATGCCCCACTTTTCTTGGGTGGGGATGTGCGTTAGTCAACAGTGGTCCACTTTGAATAGTGCCGAATTTTTATAAATAAAATATACAAATCTGTTTGTTCCACCAACATATTAGTATAGAAGTGTTGAACATGCTTTTTAACACAATTTATATTTTGTGTAGCTTATGAACTCTTAATATTGCAAAACTAATATTGGTTGAATGACAAAAGGAATGTAAAAACTCAATTCAAAAAAAATTGTCCGCGACCCAACCTCAAAATTTTAATCTAATCTTTATTATTCTAACTCTCATGTAGTAATTCAAAATTAGCTACAAACATTGACAACTTAGTCATACCTCTATTTTTTTAATTCATCATTTTTTTATTAAACTTTAATATCACATATTTATTTAAATTAAGATATTTCTAAAATTACAATAAATGATTAAAATTCTTAAAATTACATAATTCGAAAGAAAAAAATACATAATCGAAATCAGTTGGAGCATGCCCAAATTTCTTCGATGGAATCTTATTGGAGTTGGCCGTAAATTCGTCCTTCAGGAACAAAAGTCTGCCGACTTCGAAACTCTCAGAATTGATGTGGTGCACCTTGAGATGAGTTTTCGCGTGCGATTTCCGAGCTAGCGGCTTCATTATTGCCCCCAATTAATTGTGTTGTATCATGCATCCTCGATTATCATGCTTTGCAGGATAATACATGCATACATGACGTCGAATATGCATGATTGGTACTGCATACGCGCCAGACCTTTCACTATCGCCCAACATGATTGAAGTACACCAAAAGCATGCTTAATGTCCTTCCACGCCGCCTTTTGCCTTTGAGCAAACAATGCTCTCTTTGGGTCAGTCGGACACGTAATCGATTTGACGGAACCGGTCACTTTGGATAGATGTCATTGGCCAAGTAGTATCCAATATTTTAGAATCAGTGATTGGCCATTAAACCGATAGCTGGTGCCCTATCAGCGCATACATCGTTGAAGATATGTGAATGGTTCAGGGCTTTGGTGTCATTGTTCGATCTGGTCACGCCAAAGAATGCATGTCAGGTTCATAAACATTGGTGAGCAACTGCTTCGAGGATAATCATCGAATGTGAGCCATTGTATCCGCTGGTGTAGGCACATTTTCATACCACATGATAATATTGAGTTGTTCATCTAAAATATTGAGTTGCTCTCGAGCATCTCAGCGTGATAATCTCTTTTATCTTACACGGTGACCATCATCACTTTAACCTTGGCCAATAGCCTTACCCTTATCGGCACGGTTAGAACGAGAAGAAGACATGTTGTATGAAGGAGATAGTTCGAATGTGTGAATGAATATAATTGATAATTGATAATGGCAAAACAACTAAGCAAGCAAGTAAATAAGCACAATTTGCACAAATAGAGAGAAATTGGAACTTGAGAAGTGAGAAATTTGAGGTTGAGAAGTGAGAATTCTTGTTAACATAAGAGGAGTTAGTAGAAATGAGGGATGGTGGGGGATATTTATAGATGAAAATGATTGGAAATTTTTTGAAATTTGAAAAATAATAATTCAAAATCGAATGGTTCATGCAAAAAACAGCCGATTTTTCTGAAAAGTGGCTTCCACCCTACGACCCTAGACTGCACCCTACGACCCTAGCCTACACACCCATTGAAACCACCGGTTCAACCGTGGCGGTTTCGGTTCCCTCTCTTCTAGAACCGTAACCGAATCGTTGCAACTGAATGCACGGTTCTGATTCAACCATGAACGTCCAGTTTCGGTTTGAAAATCGACGGTCCCGGTTCTAGCTCCGATTGAAACCGTCGATTGCAGTTTTTTTGGGTATCCCTATCTATGAACTATTCCATCAATTCATAAATGATGTCCTCCTCATTGGATGAATTGTGATTGAATATGTAGAATCCATGAATTTTGGAGAGTTGTATGTGAAGAAATTGAAAAAATAGGAAGAAGAATAGATGATGTTTGATATGTGACGGGTTTGAGATATTTATAGAAATTAAATAAATAAATAAATAAATAAAATTGTTGGAAACAGAAATATTACCCCCACAACGCAGCCGCTTCCCCAAGCCCACTGCATACTGCAGATATCACTGCATTACAAGTGCTCTAAGGGAAAAATGATCGCCCTTCAACTTCCTTCTACCTCTATAGAGAATACTATAAAAAATTGAAGTACGTGCTCATCTACATAATATATGTTGTTTGTAGGCTTCATAATAAATATGAGTTCACAGATGAATGCAGGAATTTAAATGAAATTAAACTACAAAATGAAACCACATTTTTAGTAAACAAGCGTTTTTAGACTTTATTTTGATTATTACTATTATAGTTTATTTTGATTACTATTATTCTGATATAGTAATTCCAAGAAGCCTATTGCTATTCTTGGAGTTGTCAAATTCATCATATTGTACAGGATACACTAGGTTGAAATAAATTTTGGGCAAGACCGAAAGTTGATTGGGCCTAATATTTTTCTCAACCCAGCTTGCAAACTAGATCATTGTGTATCTGTTTTCAGCCCAAAATCAAACCTACCCTTGCGATTTTGTCGTGTTTGGTAGAAATTGACAACTACGAATATAATATATAATTAAACACTGCTCAGACTTCAAGTTCAAATTAAATATTGAAATGAGAAAGCGAAACAATTTGTCGTTCCTTCATAATATTTTAATACATGAATAAGGTATTTATATGTGGTATAAGATAACAAGTACGGATGGTGTGCTCGATTACACATCCAATAACTTTACTGCAATACTTCTCACTTGCGAGTAGGGATGCCCGATTTACCGGAACCGTCGATTCAAACCGGAACCGAAACCAGCGGTTCTAATTTTGGAACCAAAACTGGCTCTCCACGGTTAAATCGAAACCGGAAAATAATGAGGCGGTTCGGTTACGGTTCAGGTTGCGGAGGAATCGGAACCGCCGATTTTGGAATTGGAATCTGAACCGGTGGTTTCACGGTTAAACCGACGGTTTTATAAGGTGGGAGGGCTAGGGTGATAGGTACAGGACTACGGTGTGAAAATAGCAGCAAAACCAACGGTTTCTGCAGCAAAACCGACGGTTCGACGCCAAAACTGGCGGTTTTGCGCCGAAACCGGCGGTTTTACGTACCATTTTTTCCCCTTTCCAATTTTTCACCATCTATAATTACAATACATTCTCCCCTATTTCCTCAAATCACACACAATAGACTCTCCTCAATCATTCCTTCTCTCTTATCTCAATACACTCTCCTTATTTTGTAAACTTGTCGTTGTCATAAGAATCTTTGATCAGCTGGAGACGTTGAGCAACTTGGAAACCACGACACCAAGGGTGTCAGCAAGGGATGCATACGATACAGAAGTCAATGATTTCAGAATACAAGGACGGATTGTGACATATGCAACGGTAGAGGTTGAGGTTCATGGGTCGTGCAAACACGACACCATGAACGTCAACCTCCAAGTCAGTTCGTCCTTGTATTTTGAAAAATATTGATTTATGCAATGTTTCCCTTCTGACTAACTTGTTTTAGTTCTCGTTCCGCGTCTCCAAGGTGACCAACGATCCTTTGACAATTGGCCGAGAAATTACAGTCTTCCGTATTGTATAATTAAACAGTAAATTATGAAATTTTGTTGAAACGGTTAAACAAGCTCAATATTACATAATTTCTCTGAAATGATTTAACCGTTTCAACTGAATTTCTTAATTTACTATTTTCTATCTGTCAAATCAGAAGAGTAATCTCCATTATTATAATTTATTTATTATTGAGTTTAAATCATTTTTCTTATTTTTTTCCTTTTGTTTATTCTTGACTCGTTGTAATTTATTGCAATCTCTCTTATAATAAATCGATCTACTGACTTACATTCGTCTTTGACTTCGACTTCAAATTCGAATCATCTTGTATTAAAAAAAATCGAAAAAACCGTCAATCTGAACCGGAACTGCCGAAAACCGGCTGTTTGGAACCGAAACTGGCTAATCCTCTGACGGTCCAGTTACGATTTCGATTGCCTTCAAAACCAGAACCGGCGGTTCCGGAACCGTGGATATCCCTACTTACGAGTTCATACTAACTTTATATTTTTATTATGGAGACCAAGAAAGAGAAAAGGAAGACGCAAGTAAAATTTAATTATCAGAATTAATATATGTTTGTCAATCAAAAAGTTTCAGTAATCAGTGTAACAATGTATTTTCGTACATGTGTAGTAATCATAAATAAAATGATTGTATCATTATATACGTACATTGAGATAATAAGGTTACTGATTTATTAATTTTTTAGTATGAATGAGATATTTAATTAGTGTTGTTTTTCCATTATCAAATTATTGCAATTTTTTCAGTTGAATGCACGATTGTTTGTACTTTATACCTTACCATCTCTTTTTAATGTGGTACTGAAATTCTATAGAAATATAGAATGGGGATCACACTATATGTGGACCAAACCGAATAAGAACCTTAGTTTTGATAATTAATCAATAATTATAAAGACTACAAGCACATTCATTAAGTGTACTTATTAATTAGTATCACTCAATAATTACCTTCGGATTTCTAATTTGAGTAAAATATAAACAATTAAAAAAATTATTCATGTACCATTTTAAATATTTAACAATGAATTTGAAACCACACACTACGAAAAAAGCGTGTTTTATCCGCCGACAAACACCAAAAATTCCCGGCAAATTCCACGCGTCGCTAAAGTATTGCAGGAAAACAGTTACCGACAGATTTCGGCCGCCGGAAAATATTACCGGCGGAGACAGGAAAAAAATACCGGCAGATCGCCGGCCGTCGGGACTCCGCCGATAATATTTTTCGGCCTGTAATTTGAACTTTTTTTAGAAAATAAATATTCGATTTTACGAGAATCTGCCGCTGGAGTTCGTAATTTGGGGAAATCATCGTGATTCCTACCTATCATCTTATAACATAGATATGACATAAAAAGAACAATCAAGTAACTTAGAAGCAAGCATGTTTGAATGTTGATCTATACTTCCTAAAGCACTCATCAATCTTTGGGAATTTTGAGATAATGCTATTAATTGTTGTCATAGAACTACCTGGAACTTCTCTCCTTCGCACTGCCTCGATAATTTTGGCCTCAATCTTTATCTTCCACCAAGCACACCTCCCATTTTCAGTTACAAAATTAAATTGGCTCTGCAAAACAATACCAAAATGAAACGAATGAGACGGATGCCACTTGTTCCAACCATTTTATTAAATCAAATGGCACACACACACATAAATATATATATATAACGAAAGTAAACTATTAACATAGTTAGAGAAAACCAATAAGTTGAGTCACACAAGCTACATTCTTTAAGGCATAACAACCAATAAGATAATGCTTAATTAGAAGTAGAAGCACAAGGGATTCTTGAGCAGATAAGCACTTACGGAACTCATCTCATAATCTTTCAGCGCCATGAACGGGAATATCACACCCCAGTAAACAATATCAGTTGGAGTTACTGCCCCTGCTGTAATCTGCTTAAGCAAAAATATGATTACCATCATCAAAGTGAGACCTCATAAACGATTGAAGCTGTAAAGTTCTTGACAATAACTGTGGGTTACCAATCCAAACGAAGTCAAGTCAGTTTATTTCCCAGAACTGCAAACCGGTCAAGGCAAACAATTGACATAAGATATGTAAACGATGGAAATCCATGTTGAAGAAAATCATCTATATAGCAAAAAAACATCCATAAATTGTCTTTTGACATCAAACTAGGAATTTTATTTTCACATCAAATTAGGAGCTCATGCCAGACCATGAGTAATAACATTTTATAACAAACTGAATCCAAGAAAAGAAGATTCTTAAAATAATAAAACAAACGAATATATTCATTTATTCAGATCTTGAATTAGCTGTGCGAGAAGGCCACATAAATTAAAAAACTATCCGTGAAGCAAGAAAATCATTCAGCATAATAAATCGCCTGAGCCGAAATCGTATTACAAAAAAAATCCACAAAACAAAAAACAATTTACCACAAAACTGAATCGAACATAATAAACCCTAGCACAAAACTAAAATATTGGCGATCACAAATACAAAAAAAAATTGACAGATTTAAAAAAAATCGCCAAGCGGAAATCGTAGTACCACAAAACCAAGTCTTAAAGATGGTAATCGAGAGAAATTGTAGAAGTCATGAGGAAACGTTTTTTCTTGTATATTTCATTAGATCAAATATATCTTCTCTTATAGAGATACAGAGGATATGTATGGCAAGAATGTATTTTAGGTACAAATAAATGAATTAATCATATTTCTATATCTATGATTCTTTCCTTGTTTGATACTCCCCCTCAAGTTGAGCAACGGCATATCCGATATTGTACACACGGTAGAAATTTTCTCCAAGGCAGAAAAACTATTAGAACATGATATATTGGGATCAATTTCAACTTGGAGGTCCTTTAATCGCATATATACAGAAGTTTGGGGTCCAATTTCTGATTTATGCGAAGTATGGGGTCCAGCTCGCAATGTGTGGGGTATTTCCTGCAAATTGGAAAAAGATGAGGGATTAACTTGTAAGTTGGGGTTATTTTTAATACCTCCTTCTCATCTCCATCTCGCAACCCTAGCCCTCGCCGTCTGCTTCTCTCCTTCCGCCGCAACAGTACCTTCTTGCCGTTCATTTCCATGGTGGAGACCGGCGGTGTTGCCCGTCACCTTGGTGCTGATGGTAGTGTCGTTTCCTCCAACCACGGCAGCTGCTTTCGTCCCTCTGTTGCTGGTTTTCGTCAGCTTCATCTCCTCCCACCACTTAGGGAGTCCGTGTAAGAGAAAGCATGTGTCTTTCGTATGCCTTTTCTTCCCACAATGAGAACACAAAAGCTTAGCCTTATCTTCTTCTCGTCGATTCCATTGTCCACACGGGTGGCTCATACCCTGTCCTTGGCCGAAGTGGCCCTTGTCTCTGGTTGCTAGGCCCGTACCAATATTTTTGCATTTGTGGACTCCCGTCTTACCATCGCATACGCGTTGGTCACAGAGGGCAAAGGATCCCGTTTGAGGATTTCCTTTTTGATCGGTTCATACCGGTCGTTCAAGGCAGCGAGAAATTGGTATAGGCGATGAGTTTGGACTATCTGGTTGTGAATCTCAATGTCTTCGGGATGTTTCATCGGATTTGGCTCCTTCCGATCTATCGTCATCCATAACTCTTGG